>JAQIWA010000507.1:0-30314 GCA_034693305.1 Eueremaeus valkanovi
TTTGCACAAATGGTTAGCAATTTATGAGAGAAATGACAAAAAGTTCTGATATTCTTATGTCGTGTTGTTATTTGCAGTCATTATATTATATTACAGTATATTTCTGTTTGTTTGTGAATATAAATGCACAGAATTTTCATTCCATTTATAAGTCAGTCTATATTTTCTGTCCATAAAATATAAATCCTTTTTAGCAGGAAATTCAATGACTGACAAAGTATGTGAACAACATTGAGCTATACTTAAGCTTTGAAATTCATATGATATAAGAAATCTTGAATGGATTTCTCAATTATTAAATTCTATATACAATACACTGAAATTGATTTTTGAATTAGAGGATAGACTTTCGCACGACTTATATATTTACGGTTAAAACTCGATATTTTCGACTTTCAAACTGCAAACGCAAACCTTATTGAAAGAAATGAAACAAATGTTAGACTTTAAGCAGTAATGTGTGAGAAATCGGGCTTCAGATGTAGTGGATTAAAAATGAAGATAACTTTTTGAAGAATTAGAAGATTATGAGCAGAGCTGCAAAAATAATAGTTTACATCAAATCAATCGATCTTTAGTTCAATCAGTTTTAGAGTAAATATGAAAATAAAATCCTTAACCGCTTATTATATTGAGCTGAATAGATGCTTCAATTGTTCAGGCTACTTGTTCAAGTAGGGATCGCCAATGAGGGTATAGCCAAAATACCCGGCCCCTAGGTTTTGAAATTGATTTTTAAAGTGACCTTTTTCCGAAAAGTTTTTGATCCCTCCCCTATGTTGGTGGAAAGTGGGCAAAATTCGATGAGTTCAGGTACACCCCAGCAATTTTGGGGAAAATCCGCCATTTTACATCCCCCTATACCCCTAGGTTGGCCATCCCTATTGTTCAAGAAGTCTTATTTTTCTCTGCAATACAGCTATTTATAGATTAAAATTATCCAATTGTTTACTCCATTAAAAACTTTATAATGAATTTCACTTTTATTATAAAACAAAAAGGATTTTATTGCTCTTTTGTAAAATAAATTTTTAAAAGAGCTTGGTCATTATTTCCATACTGTAGATAAGGTAGATTTGTGAGTCTAACTCGTAAGGTATAAAATTTCGGCTTTTAATCTGAAATCATAAGCAGGTACCAAATTGGTACTAGCAATGTGGCAACTAGCAAATATGTCAAACGTGATTAAATAGACCTGTGCTGTGTGCCTGTGCTGTAGCGAAATAGACCAAGAATAGTTGCACTTTTATTATTTGCCATTAATTGAAAACAAAGCAATTTTTTGTGATTTTCTGAAGAGAGGAAAGGAATTCCAATTTCATAAGAATAGGAAATTCAAAATTGTTTTCTTTATCTTTTATTTTATTTAATCGGAAGAAGGGATGACCAAGTTCACCGAGCTGTGTTTATGCTCTTTGAGGAGAAGTCACCCGAACATATTTGGAACACAATTCGAACAAAATCAAAAAATTGTTGTTCTTATAAATAATGTTTAAAAATATCAATTATTCAAATCAATGTGAATCCTCTGAACCGGCAGTTCACCCTTGGTCATCGATTCTAAAGTTAAGAATGAGGAGAAAAATTAATAAAATATAGAATAGAAGAGAAAATTAAGAATAAATAATAAATGCAGTGAAACAACCACTGAATTAAAGCCAATCGTAAGACTCTTTTTCAATATATATCAGGGATGGCTACAGGGGTGCCAATGAAACACTATTATTATGTAGGTCTTACCCGGTATACTGTATTAACAATAAGATTTGGCAGCATATGGTCACCATTTGAGGGAATAGCTGTCAATCAAATGTAATTTACAGTTGTATATGAACTTTGTGTATGAGCTTAAACTCAAAGCTATAAAATCACATTAAATAGTCAAATAAGAATCGCTCACAAAGGATGTACTAGACTAGACAGTGAGTAGACTAGTTTTTATAATAATAATAAAGATTTAAATTATTATAAAACTTGTGCTCAAATAGCTTCATAAGTAAAGAAATAATTTTTTAATTTATTTTCTATTTATTTAAATCAATAAAAAAAATTAAATGAGAAAGGATCAATATATTAATAATAAAACGGAGATAGGCAATCTCAATTATGAATCAGGATAAATATTATAGTAACAAGTTTGAAAATATCCATATATTCAATGCTATTTCATGAAATTCAGTAATGAATGATCATTACTAATGAATGCTGGATGCAAAATCTGCGAGAGCTATAATTTGAACCCTCTTTCCTCAGCTCAGGTCTGCTTTCAAGATACAAAATAAGATGGATTTTTTGATAATTCAAATATTCCTTCGATAAACTCTGGTGTCAGAGGTGGGCAGACTTCTCAAAGCTAATGGGGGGATAAATTGCTTAATTTTGCCAATTTGTTGCGGACGATTGAGGGAGGGGATTTTTTGAATTCTCACAATTCATATATGTCGTACAGTAAAAAACGTCATTTAAATCAATATAATTTTATAAGTTAAATTAAGAG
Organism: Eueremaeus valkanovi; assembly: GCA_034693305.1. Lineage (NCBI taxonomy): Eukaryota > Metazoa > Arthropoda > Arachnida > Sarcoptiformes > Eremaeidae > Eueremaeus > Eueremaeus valkanovi. The sequence goes on from JAQIWA010000507.1 coordinate 2,498, forward strand.
CAACCTGGTGACATTTAACCGTATTTGAGTCAATTTGGTCAAATTTGATAAATATTTGGTCAAAAATATCACTCTTTAAAAGCGCGAATTTTGACGACATCTTTATCCGATAAACTCCAGAGGGGGATTAGCCTTCAGCCCAAATTCTAGGGGGTCCTCGATCAAAATCCAGGGGAAATTCATAAGCTAATCACACCCTCTGCCCACCACTGCTCGTTTTTTATCGGAAAATATAATATTTTCAGATTTGTTAGAAAAGAAAAATGAAAATAAGTTTCGATGGATTTTCAATCGATATGTGCTTTCTATTTGACATTTTAAGCAAACATTAATTGAGGCGGAAATAGAAATTATCACTCAATACAGAAAATGACATTTTTATGCGCTTTCGTGTGATTTCTTGAACGGAATTGAATAGAAAATTAAGATTAAGGATCAATGAGTCGAATAAAAGCCATAAAAATTATTATCTATTCTATTGAGGCGATAGACTATTTGAGAAATATATGAGTTGAACAATATTTTCTCTCTTCTCAATAGAAAATCATTAAATTCAATGATGAGATATCAACAGACTCTGTTGTATTTATAGGACAAACACAAAATGTTATACTATTTTCATGTTAAGAGTTATTGTTTTTTGCATAATCGAGAGCAACATTCACTCCACGACTATATGTAATATTTTTTCTCACTTTTCTTAGCTTTAAAAGTTATAACAAATGTGTGAAATGATTAATAGAAAAACTAGGGATGTGCAAGGTTGACCGATGGGGTAAAATTGCAGTCACAATGACCGCCAAAATAACGTTCAGTCGAAGGCAGAAAATTAAGCCTTAATTTCGTTATTTTTAACCAAAATTTGATTAAATCGACATTTTTATTGTTGTTCTCCACACTAGACTCGCAAAAGCTCGTCTTGGTCCTGGTTTTCCTGTCTTGGTCTTGGACCAAAACCGGACAAGAAATTAGCGGTCTAGACAGAAACAAAACGTGGCAGGGCAAGTTAAATGTTTAGTTTCTATAGGGATAGACCCGACAGTAGCAGGCAGGACGGGACGAAAAATTCGCCTCAATAGCTCCCTGGTTAGATTGCACTGCGCTGAGCTGGAGTTCGAGCCCTTGACCCGGTGGGCCAAGACTTGTTGGTTGCGATGGGCCCGACACTTGTCTTGTAGTCACAGACGCATAGCTTTGCCTCCACCGACACCGCAGGGTAAAAACACTGCCTGTAATCTCAGAGGCTCGGCAGTGTCCCCCGAAAGGGGGTGGGTGCATGCACATGTTGTTATGCAAAACTCTGGGATGATTTTCGATAGCAGTTATGATTGATTGCATAGAATACTTGAAACGAATTTGAAATTAATTTTATTGCAAATCTATTATTCATTCAATGTTTGAAATCAAGTCTGTCATCGGAGTCAGAGCTAATCATAAATAGTGGAATCGGAGGAAAGTGGCAATCGATGTAATAGTCCTTATCTACAGAGAAATTCGTGACAAATATAAAAATTGGTCGACTTTACTGACTCTGCTATCAATACTAACCTTAAGGTAAACACAAAACTAAAAGTATATAAACAGTCGTTTGTTTTAAGGAATGATTTCTATATAGAGTAAAGTCAATGAAATATTTGAGCCGACAAATACATGGCTAACGTAGTGAACTGGATAAGTAATATAATCAACAGATATGACTCAATAAATGCAGTTTTCAATTGATTGTATAAATAAACTATAATTTTGAAAACAAGCCGAAGCTTTCGATTCATTAGATTAGAGACTCTTTTGAGAACTTTATTCCAAATAAAAAATAAATTCATTTTTATTTCTCAATTCTTTGATTAGTGAATAACCTGGAATAGCCACCAGGACAAGTTAACAGTTACAGATAAGTCAAGCTTGAAAACAACATTATTAGCAAACAATGCTTTCGTTATCTTATATTAAATATTTTTTTTCTTATAATTCACTTTAGATTTACTCAAATTTTAACCAAAAAATATGTTTATTAATCGATACAAAGTTATTGTGTTGTAAGCCATTAGAGTTATCAATGCTTTTCTTATTCACATCAATAATGCACAGCTATGTTGTCTTCATAGAAGGTCAATGCTCATCCATGTACCAAGCACCTATTCTAAACTAATTTAAATAGATTAACTATAGATTAGACTGTTTTTACTCTTAAATTATTTTCAAAATAAAAGTTACCTGGATACAAAATATATCAGAAACTGAGAAAAAAAACTCAACTCAAATGCCAGAATCTTATCTGTATATACTGTAGAATAAATAATAGAATATTCTCAGATTCCGATGATTTGTATTTGTGTGCCGACAGAGTTCACTACTATTATAGATGAATAAGAATATTAAGAATAATCATTGGATGGACATAAGTAACTGAAACATATTTAGTGAGGAATAAATATGGATTGAAATAGAGCTATCACAATGACATTGGTCAGTATTATTTGTTTCTATTTTCAAATTGATTTTAATTAAAATCTAAATTTGAAATCTGCCTGCTTACACACAAATCATTTGAGCTTAAGCCCTCTCCCTTGACACCGTGATTAACTGTAAGGCTTTATTAGTCGCAACTTCTATCGCACTTGACTTGAGCCCAATACTATTAATAGTAGAGTTTTAAGACATTTGGAAAATACTTGTTTTGTATTAGAGGCCAATTAAGAGATTGGGTAATAATTTGCTCATAATTTGGTTGGAATAAAAACAACGCCGTTTGGGCTCCAACTTTGAAAACAAACGCATGCGCTTTACAGTCACTTTTATGATCTGGTTCTGATTGAATTTGACGAATACTTTTAGTCAAAAACTTATATTTATATAATTGTTCCAGTTCAGATTTTACGTCTCTTTGATTAAGCAAAATATTGGCAAATAGCTCCCAACCCATTAGTTTTTGACAAAAAGTATTCTTAAAATTCAATAAAATATGAAGAATTGAAAGATTTTATGCAAATTCTAGAATCTGTGCAAAGTATGCTCTAATGACTACATTTGCATTGATTGGAAGCCTCGTTTTTATGCTCACTTCAATGCTGAATGAAAAGGGAACAAACTTTACCAAGGAACATTTTGAAAATATTTATTTAATTATTATAACAATTTTTTGTAATTATGTTTGTATTTTCATATATTATTTGATATTTATTTGTATCTAAAATAAATTCGTTTATATTTTATTCAGCATCTAAGCCCCCTTTTTGCTTCTATTGGCGCCAGACTGCTATACACGGTTAAGCTGCTTGATTTTCCGGACTAGTTAATACTTATGACTTATCAGTAAATAATAGGGATCCGGATGCAAAGTGTTCCCAGAGTAGTAGTGGAAAATTTTGTAAATATACGGTTCAAAAAATGGGTTACAGAATGTTATATTAAATCTTTGAACTTTGATTTGATTCCTGTGTTAAGAATAAGCCTGTTTACATTGAGCTAGATGATGGTGATGGTCAGGGCCATTCTTTCCCTTTATCAGGAATGTACTATAAAACTGAACCTTCAAAATTTAGCTTAATACTTCTAATACATATTTTTAGCTTGTATAAATTGTTAACAAGTCAAATTTTCCGGATTCACTTTGACTTATTTTTGAACTGGACACAATGAATAGCAAAGTTGGACACATCTGTCCAATGCTATGCTTTCCTGCAAATGTATATAAAAGTATTGGAAATGAATGGAGTTCTCAATTAATATGATGTTAACATTGTTTGCATTCAAAGAGAAACATATATTTGAAACAGTACTGTACAGTATAGATGACATACAGTATATACTCATCTGAAAACTGGGATCAAATCAAATCAAAAGAGCACTGGTATCCCATTGCGTGACATTCATAGCGATTATCGGTAGTCATTACACTTTACCATAACCTCAATAAATGTTTGATTATTTTCATTTTTGTTTTACTTTTTTCCTTTCGTACAACTATTCTAATAAATGTAAAGCAAATTATAATTTAGAATCAAATCTATAGAAAAGACAAAACTCTTGAATAGATATAACTCTTATTGCATCGAATCGCCGGATATGTAGTAATGAATTTGCTTTTATTTCAGATCTATTTATGGAAAATATAAGCCTCTTATCTAAGCTAACGTCGGAATAATTTTTAAAAACTAACTTTCACTACAATATTCTTTGCAGTCGACTGAATAAAAAACCTTTCCTTTCCTTTTCATTTCATTTCCAGAATAATTGCAGTCATATATGAATCAAATTTATTTATGAAAATAAAAGATTTATTTATATTTGCATTTCTTTGATTAATGGCTAATAATATGCAAGCGATATGCAAGCTATGCCATCGATGGTTCGGGCGGCACCAGGCATCATTGATTTTGGCTCATTCAATGTGGCTTACATGGGCTGCACTTGTCTGGACTCAAGTCTAATTCAATGAAAATAAGTTCAATCGAGGATTGATTTTATAATTGAATAAAACGAACAGAAAAAAGTGCATTGGCTTTGATTTGTTTGAGCAAGCACCAAATGCCATCCTGGACAAATGCCAGTTTGCACATCACAATAAAAAATTGTTTTATAGAAAACATGTTAAACACGAAGAGTAGTGAAGGAATTCATTAGCTTTAGTGAAATGGCTATTGAATTGGTTTTATTTGTAGTGAGATTTATAGCGATATTATTTCATATAAGAATTGGTCGAACAATATGTGTATTGAAATAATTCTCTATTCTTTCACTGTATGGCCACTGAGAGGAAGTGTACGATAACATCACAGAGTCGTTACAATTCTCTATGTGTTTCAGTCAAATATCAGAATGAAAGGCCAACCGATTGCCATGGCAACCGTACTGTGCCAATTACAAGATAATGCATATTTGTGTCCACCAGAATCTCTGCCTCTAATATCTTGAGGGGTTTAACAGAGAATTCTCGTGCAATCGACTAATTTTTCTACTTTTGCTAAAAAGTTTTCAAATGTTTTCATTGAATTTATTTATTATCAAAAATAAGGACAAAATTTCTTGAATCGTAGCTCTTATTGTGTGAATGACTGACATTTCTGCTGAAATTTAAGAATGTTTTGTCTGTCCTTTCAGTTAAAATATACTGTACATTGAAGCAAATGACCCTCAATAAGGGTCCCTTATATTTGAGGCGATTACTTAGTGACAAATAATTTTATTCTACTGTATATAAGCAAGCGATAAAAGTATCATGCTCAATAACTAGAAAATCATGAGAACAATCAATGCATTTACAAGTAATGCAAAGCTTATTTAATTCAGTCCTTAAAATTTCAATAGTTGCAAGGTTGAATTGTGCGCTCAGAATATGCATTCTAATCAATTTAAGGAGATTTTAAGGACTGTACTTTGAATTATTTGTTAGTACAGTAGTCCACTCATCCACTCATCCACTCAATAATATTCAATAAGAGCTGCGATAATAAAGCAGTTGTTATTGTTTTATCGAATAAGTAAAATACGATCCGTTATAATCATATGTAAGTATTGAAAGGTTTGTGTGAATGCAAAATAAAGATACATCAATAGTATTGATATATTAAAGTGAATGAGGAGTAGGAATGGAAAGACACGAATTGTGTCGTTTGTAACGATTAAATCTTTAATATAATTCCTGAATATTTAATCAGAATTTATGCCATTCTTTCAGATCTTCAGATCGATTCATGCGTTTTCATAGAAAGCGCTTTCAATTCAAACTTATTTCATACAAATGAGAGTCTACTCTGCATTACACACTTTTTCGCTTATTCACCATTTTTACATTGTTAACATATTGATTATTTTAATTTTTTATCATCCTCGATCCATTTTCAGCTCAACTTAGTTACCAAGGTGCAATCTTTCTAATTATCCTCAAAACCTGTCGTAGAGTATGGCTCAAAACTTAGCTACAGACCAAGTAGCATTTGTGGAGCGAAATACTGGCAAGTACCAAGGAGTAAATGAAAGACTGATAATTTTGCATTACCTGAAAACCAAGAATAGATGATATATTTACCAAGAGCATTATTTACTGATTCCAAATATATATGAAACATGAAATTCTAACCATTGGTTCAATATATTTGAAAGGAATATGAAGTAGTCATACAGTAGAGACGGACTCTACGTCTGAATTTCATATTTCATATATACTTGGACATGAATATTTTGATCAAAATTCGTTATAAAACCAGGTCTTATATGTGAGGTATTTATGTACGACTATATAGAACACAAATAATTGCATTTATTTGAGTAAATAATTCAAAATTATAAATATCTATATTTTAAGAGTTGGATGAAATGTAATTATTTTGTAATAAGTGGTCATTAGTCTGGGTTAGTAACTGGAGCTAAACTTTTTATTATATGATTAGTAGACCTTTAAGTAGTTTCAGATTAATATTTGCTTTTATTTCATTTATTATTAATCTTCTCATAAATACTGTATTTGATGGACAAAACTTGCGATCAAAGGAATTGAATTATTGGGGCTCTACTGCACTGTTTTGAGACCGCAGAGAGAGTGGAGAGAGGGAGAGAGAAAGGGAGAGAGAGAGGGAGAGAGAGAGGGAGAGAGAGAGAGGGAGAGAGAGAGAGAGAGAGAATAGTTAAACAATATTGACCTCAACATCAAAAGTGGTCAACCACTCTATGCTTTCATGAGAACAGATTTGTATTCATTGACCCAGGTGCCTTCCGTTTGGTAGATGCGAGCGCGTTTGATTGTCTTATACGTCTTAATTAAACTTGATTTTTGCACCTTGGTGACTGCAGATTTAGAAGTTACTGTAACTCTCTGTTTATTAATTTAGATTTTGCACAAAATAAAATATGCGCTCGAATTGAATTTTGAGCTGCAATTGACTGCATATTGTGATTGGATTTCTATATTTTTATTCATTCAATAATTCCTTTTATATTAAATGAATAATTCATTTATTCTTTTCTGTTTCGTCGATATTTCTAACAACAAAAACATCCAATAAGTGTTGCATAAGTTGTACGACTTTATGGCCAAAGTATGTGATTAATAGATTCGATCCAACAATTAGTATAATTGGAGAGACATATGAATACAAAATGAATACATTATTTCTTTGAATGATTTATTTCACAATAGATTCCAATCTTTAGTTTTCAGTTTAATAATTCATTTTTCAAAATTTGAATTATAATTATGTTTTGAAAGAACTTTTTGATTGGTTACGGATTTAATGAAAAAAGATATTCAATTCGTTTAGTTTATAAAAATCTCATTTTCAGTATTTGAATGAATCACTTCATCACTCTTTCCATTCATTACTCCATTGATTTTCATTTCGGATTTATTATTAAATTATTTAATGTATTTGTTATATCTGTTTCATAAGGATTGACAGGACTTTTATTTTCAGTATAGATCTTAGCTTCAAGTGTTGGCCTTTAAAATTCAAAGCAAAAATACCCCAAAGAAAATAAAAATGAAATTCTCATTCATTATTACCGGTAGTTTTGTGCAGTGATTATATTGTAATTAGCAAGTGCATTTCTAAGGCAATATTAATTTGACTAAAAAAGTGAATCATTTTTAAAATATGCTTAAAAATGGTTTGTTATATAAAATACTCAATTTTTTGCTATGTTTGATAAGAAATAAAAATCCTATCCATAATCATAATCATAGATAAGTTATTATACGAAATGATATCGATTTTTCATTTTCTATATCTATATTTAAAAAGTGCAATAAAACTGCAAAGAATTCCTATGAATATCAGACACAAATCTATTGCTATTTCAGTATTTATTTTATGCATCAAAACATCAAAACATTTATAATCTATTATAAAATTCTCAAACTTTTCTTTGCGCTAACAAATGAAATAAAAACAATTGAAAATAAAAATAATAAAGTTTTTCAATTAACAAAAGAGAAATTATTTGAATTTGTTTGTGATAGTTGTTTGGCTGCTCTTTATTCTGAAATTCTATGCCATATCTGATCCAAATCCAAAATCATTGCATTTGTCTTAAGCCGTAAATTAAGTGAAAATAAATTATTTATGAATAATATTATTCATTAAATTAAATAAATAAATGCTTTTTATGATCACATCTACAATAAAGTTGAACAAAAATAAACAGACAATAGTTTTTTCACTTCAATTAAATAAATTAAATAAAACTCATTTAAAATGTTAAACATTTTGGCAAAAAATTAAATGAAATTTTGAATTAAGAATTATTGCATTTTTTCTGTTTATTAATTCCTATATCTTCCTAATCTTCAAATCTATTTATAGCCAAACAAACTTAAAAACCAAACAAAGATCATATTTCTATTGTAAGCTTCTATTTCAAATATGACATAGTTGATATTACCAGAAAATATTGCATTCATCTGCAGTACCTGAAAGAAATGAACAAGAAACATTTTGCATGTTACTTTACTCAAAGCAATTGATCAATGGTCATCTCAGTACTCAAATATACAGAGCTAAGGTCCTGAGTTCGAATCCCTGACTCGTTTCTCACTTTACTATAAGATTGTCATTAATTCACTCGATGCTAAGACTCAGCTTCCAGGGAAACCAGCTAGTACAGTTGTTGGAATTCCGAGTATAAATAAGAGAATTGGTTTTTTCTTACATTCGCAAAACAAGTCGGCTATATATTTGAGCCCTACTGTGTCTCATTTAATACAGGTAAAATAACTCCTGGATTTTGAAATTGGAGTTTTAAACTGGTCTTTTTCTGATGAGTTTTTGAGCCCCCCCCTTTAGGTTGGCCGAGTTTGTGGGTCAAATCCGATCAGTTTAGGTACCCCAGCAATTTTGAGAAAAATCCTCCATTTTACCTGCCTCTATACCCCTAGGTGTGGCGAGCCTGGCTACTTTAATTTATATATGAATACATTCTATTGTTGAAACAAGAATATTCTTCAGTGAACTAAAGAATATCAATGTTTGTGTTTAATTCTAAAGCGATATACGATTCGATATATTTGTTTAATATATAATATAATGTACTGTAATATTAGCAGTGGTTGTAATCGAAAAGAAGAGAAAACATTAAATATTGATATGATTTGGAGAGAAAGACAGTGAGAGTGAGAGTAAGCATGAAATGAAAAGTAGTAAAAGTTTTGCTCTTAAGCACAGAATATAACAATAATTACTACAAAGAGAATCGAGTTTAGAGTTGAGCTCAAACACAATCACATGTAATATAAGGATTAAATGCTTTTTGATTTTGTCTTAATGTCATGCAATTGGTTGACAATCAATGCAATGTCGAGTCAAATAATATGATGCTATTTCTTCTTAACCTTGTTTAATGGTGAACTCTGTCCTTTTTTCATATTTATTCGATAGCATAACCGATTGGCTGTAAAGTAACCGAAAGGGCGTTGCCGTCAGTATTAGAGTTTCGCAATTCTTCTTCACTCAAGCATTCGCTGCTCTCTCTCACAGATTCAGAGAAAACCTTACAGTTCTGTCGACGTTCACAATGAATGCTAAAACACGAGTCGACTTATTCTCCGGCAATAATCAGACAGAAAAGAATTTTTTATATTTCGTAAAACCATTTGTGAAAATACATTTGAATTTATTAGAAATGAGACAAAATATGAATATATTCTATCTCTCATCCAATCTATGTGTGCATAGAATCAAATGAATGTATATATGAATAATATGTTTGATATAAACTATTAACTAATTAATTATCGGAGCGAACACAGTCTGACACTCACTTTCCCTCTATATCTATCTGTCTGTCTGTTTGTCTCATATAAAATAATATTATTTTTTCAAATATATCTCCTTTTTCTATATCTTCGTAAAATTTATTAAACAAAATAATTGATTCTGTGATCACTTGTTATAATTGAATTAAATTTATTTCATTTATTGTGATATTCATTGCATTTTGCGATCTATTTCTTGCGATTCGGACTATTCGGAGGCAAATCTGAATTTCATGAATGAATGACTGAATAAATAAAGTTTTGCATAAAATATCAATCGAGAGATTTGTGATGAAACACATAACCTGGTTGTGCGCCTGTTTTAGTGCTCGTATCCAATATTTAGTAGCATTTTATGGCCGATCGTCTCTTTCGAACCATTTCCAGTGGCCGTCCCTATCATGTGGTGAAAGCAAGCAATGAGAATACCAGAGCAAACACAACAACGAGCAGACCGAACGATCAGAACAGAACATGTGATCCCAGTGTCAGCAAAAGGCCGGACCGGTGGCAGAAATCACATGTCGCGAGCAGTCATCGATTCGGTGGCAGAAATGTTGATGTGTTTGATATCGAAGCCCAACAGTCGAGCGGCGGAAGCGCTCTGACAACGACAGCCCATTTGCATCGATTGCAGTCAAAGATCTCAATCGAAAGTAATTCTCTGAACAATCGGTTAAGTCATTCAGAGAGGCCTCGCATGAGTTTATTGGGCCGACCCGTCGGTCTCAATAGACAGCGCCGAACAACACGTGATAATAGGCGCAGGAGATTGCAGTTCCTCATCAATAACTTTCTGGAGAGACCCAGTGGTCGGCTATCAGTTCTCTATCATCTATTTGTGTGAGTTTTCTCTCTCTCTCTCTCTCTCTCTCTCTCTCTCTCTCTCTCTCTCTCTCTCTCTGCCTCTCTCTCTCCCCTCTCTCTCTCTCCATTCATTGCCCATTCATTTCAAATGCATAATCATATCCGAGTCGGCACCTAATCAACAATCTTGATCCTGGATAGTCATATGGCTTGCTATAGCCATAGCCGGCTCAGTCACGTCAGCCGACGTAGAAGTAAATTACGATTCAATTAGAACTAATATAAAGTTTTATTAAGAGAAACGAGTGTTTAAGTAATGAGTTTTATATTAGAATTATAGCTCAATAATAGCAGTATTTGTTATATAACTTATTTTGAATGACTTTTTCCAACTAATATAAAATGTTGGCAAAAATTATACTATAATTGCATTCTTTTGCCTTTTGCTGATATATATTGCAAAATATATTTCCGAATAACATATACACCGAAAATATTCAGCAAATTCTGGAGTTTTTCCTATTGTGTGTTCACTACATCTTTATTCATAGCGAGTCTCTTGACTTAAATTCTCAAATCTATTGAATCTCTTGACTGACTTCAATATTACACAAGAGTTCGTATTCTCTCTAATCGAAACTCAAATTCACTTTCATTATACGATATTCCTCTCAGAATTTCAGACATATATCGAAATTCCGACAATTCTTAAACTCTTGTCAAGCCTTGGGCATAAATCTGTTAACCACTTGATCTGCAATTTCATCTGATACTGTACCACTGCTCGGTACCCCTGCTCAACTTTGTCTTGTCTACCACTGTCTGCCACCTCTTTCACAGTCTAATTAGAATTTTAAAAAATATTTATAAATTCATTGGATTTAACAGAAGAAGTAATGAGTATAGAAATGAATGCCTTATTAGTCGGAAAGCTATGATTGCTTTAAACGTCATTCTCTAATCTCCCGAAAAAATACATTAACTCCGAACACATATTTGCCTTTTAGTCTATTAACGCCTAACCTCTTCATTGATTGACTGAAATTTTATTTTATTATTTATAATGTCTCTGAATATCATTTGCGATATAGAGTACAACTGATTTGCAGAAAGTGTGGAAACCGATCGACTCATATAAAACATATGATTTATTTTAGTTCATTCGGAGAGTCTTTCAGTCATTTAATAAAATATAAAGATATGAAGACTTAAATCACTGATATCAGGGATCGTCGATGGGGTTCAAGGGGTTAAGTACCTATGTTTTTGACTGAGACTGACCCCACTAACCGAAAAATTACAGTAAATTTAGTTTAAATAATAATAGAAAATAGTGATCAGTATTTATAATTCGCAAAACGAGTAATTTGCTTGAGGTCTGTGCCAACCACTCAATTATATTTATTTTATCTTCACTTTCAAATGTATTCTGGTCCAAATACTTTTACATTCAATTGTCTTCATGAATGAAAATTTAGTCAAACAAAATGTAAAATTTTAGATAAAAAATAAAATCTTGTCGATAGTCATACTGTACTGTACAGTAGTATTGTTTGCTATTCTTATAGAACAAACAGAATATGAGATTGAGATTCAAATTGACTGAAACTGAAGAGTACAATATTTAGAGTAAGCCTCTCTAATATTAATACCGGTACTTTTTATGAGTAGACAATTATTTCATATATTTTTTCCTAATAATTACATTAATTATGTTCACTAATCAATATACAGGTAGAATAAACTGTAACCAAATTAATGAACTGAATTAATTAGATGTTTGTGAATATTATTATCCATTCTTATGCAAATTGAATATAATTAAAATTCTCATCCGAATACTTTTTAAACTAAAGAAGATCTGCTTTTAGACGGAAAAGTAATTATTTGAAAATATTTCTAATAAATTGCTTTATTTTTCTGTATTATCTTTTCAACTGATTTCATATGTATTTTCTATGTTTCTAATGTCTGTATATTTTTGTCTTAACTGAACACAATTTTATTTTCTATATAATTAATTGATTTTTTATCTTTCCGTATATTTAGATAATTTTTAAACTTATTTAAATAGCATTTAAGTAGAAAAACATATTTATATTTGGCATTAAATAACATAATGATATGAAAATATAACGGCGCGAAAAATTCATATACATTTTCTGCAATATTTTCTATACTGTACTGTACTGTTCATCGACACACAAATTCAATTTACAAATAACTATATTATTGGAGATAATAAAAAATATTTTTGTGTGTAAGTGAAGAAAAATGCTTTCATAAAAGTGAGAGAAAAATTCGATATTAAATTGCGAATTGAATTTCATGTGTATATCATCAGTAGTGCTCAGATGTAGGCGCAAAATAAGCTATCAGTAAAATATATCGGTGTATATTCAGTGTATATTCAGTGTATATTCTGTTTTGATAAAGAGCAAGATATGCGCCAACTCATGGATGCATTTAATATAACATATTATATAAAACAGATTGCATTATATACTCTATTTTATTATTCTTCATATATTATATTCATTTACAATATTCTGCTATTTTTTATTCATTTTCATACAGAATATTCTACTCTATTAAGAACACAGAGAACTGTACTTAATTCGTAGGCAGTGTTAGCAATGGGAGCATCTCGTGGATACCCAATGTTTGCCACTTACTTGTCACTCAACTAATTCAGTTAATCTTTTGTTCTTTGAAATAATTTATCAGAAAATACATCATTTGAAAGCCTTTTTGACAAATATATAACAAGAGCCTGAGATCAACAATCATAATCGTTTTCCTCATTTTTAATCTGGGCTGTTTATCCATCAGTTTGTAGCAGAGGGGAGGCACCAGGTTAATGCTCATTTTAATCATTTTTATTTTAATGTCAATTAACCACATAATGGCCCCAACTATCAGATTGGACAGTGAATACAATACATTATATTTATAGTTCACGTAAATGAAATTCTTTAATCAGAATCATTTGATTGTATGGATGTGCAAGGGAAAATATTGACAAAATACCCCCTTGACAATTTCCCTTGCACATTTTAAATTGGCAACATCCCTTCCCATTTTGAGGACGGTGCTAGACAACAACCCTGACTTTTTCGGTCTGCCCTTGGGGGGTGTAGACCATTCAAATATATAGGGGATTACGTTGGGTTTGGAACGTAAGTCAACTTTACAAAGGTTTTGGTTGTCTATGGCCTATACAATATTCTAATAACTGATCAGTGATAACTTTTGTAAAGTTGGCTTATGTTCCAGGCCCAACGTAACCCCCTGTATATTTGAATGGTGTAGACGGTTAAAGAAAGCTAAAAATGGATGATTTTGACCGAATTTCGGTTAATTAAACTGAAAACTGAATTCAGGTTAAATAGGGCTCAATTCAGTCAAATTATGTTCAATTTGAAATTTGGCAAAAATCTGTAATTTCAGAGATTTTAACACCAGTTTGGCGACAATCTTGTTCACAATTTTACCCTTCAATATACTCCTTGTCTGGGGCGACCTTGCACATGCCTAATATGATATTATACCTCAAAGCCTATGCACTCTTCATTTAATGAAGAGATTGTAGACGTGACTAAAGCGATCCAATTGCCCCGATCACAATTACCTTTTCCATTAACTGTATATTCATTATAACCTTTATATCAAACACAGTTCAGTAGTTTCGTCCCCCGAATACGCAAAACACCTCAGGGTCTGTGCAATTAATAAGCCTTTGAGACACAATACGAGTCAATTGTCGGCAATATGTCTCTCAAAATGTTCATTTGGTCTCTAATAACAACTAAACAATTTCTAATTCTCTAAAGCATTTAATATGTTTTCACTTATCCTGGTTTATATCCCAATATTTTATTAATCAATTATTCACAACAATTCAGTTAATGAGAATTAATTCATTTTATTACAGTTTTTCAGTTTTGGCTTAAATTACTTTATTCTTTAGACACAATAAATATAATTTTCAATATATGATAAAATCGATTAATAAAAGTGAAAATTGCATTCATTTTCTAATCATTTCTTTTAATTGCTATTGTATTGGATTACAAATTAAAGTACAGTTATAATGAGCCTGGTCGCTCACTAAATATGCCTTTACAGTTTTAGATATTGAGCAGGTTGAATTTTACATGACTTTGAAATACATTTGATCTCTTGATCTGAAGACATTCTGGTTCATCCTTATATTCTTAACCAAGTGTTCCACAAATAATTGTTCGATGAGAAATGACAAATTATCAGTGTCATTTACAGTATGACAGGTTCACTTACCGTATGTGAACTATGAAAATTCACAAAGCTCATATTCTAATAAATGATTTTCTTACCTAAACAGAGTATTTTGCATTTTATATGAAATATCTCAGAAATATTCACAAATAACTCATTAGCAGAGGACGATTTTTTTTGAGTAATTTGCTGCCCCGGGTGCACATTATTCACGTTTAAACCCATGAGTTGTGTATATGTAAAGTACACTCTATAACACTGAACCCAATATTACACCAGCAATAATGTTGGTGTGTAAGAAACGCGTTTCTTACGTCAAATTACCCTGGGTATAAACAGTGAGGGCTAAAAGTGAATGATTCTGTCAATTCCTAGAGAATTGGCTATTGATTACTATAGTTACACATATTAGTGAACTGCAGACAAGAAAAAAAATGTTGAAAATCTAATGTTGAGAATAAGTTTATATTATTTTAATAGAAACATTCATCAGTGAATTTCTGGCTATAACTGGGTATAAACGCCATAAACAACTCACAAATATCATATTGACTTGAACAAACTTAGCTTCAATGGTAACGGACTTTACTTTTTTCATTCAAACAGTGAATAGCTTTTGGAAAAGCAAACAAAAAAGCTATTATACAGTACTGTATTGATTGTATGACTCTGAAGGAAAACACGCAAACATGTTGTATCAGGATAGATTTGATGTGCAAATAATATCTTTATTCGCTCAACAGTGGAAGAAACAAATTATAATTTATTTATATAAACAATCCGGAGCATTGAGAGCAATAATCTCAAATTAAAGGAATTACTCATATTTTATATGCATTCTATGCAATCAATGTTTGAATCAATGTTTAGCATCACTAAACATATCTTATACTGTATTCGTCTCTAATGACTTATTAGCATTGGATTTGTTAGAGGTCCTTTTTGGTATATGAGGAGAAGCAAACTATACAAAAGTTTATCTGTCCTATGGCTTATTCTAATGTACCTCCTTCCAATGTACTTTCTCCTCAAAACATGATACTTCTCATCATAGACCAAAAGAACCCCCTAACAAATCCAGTGCTTGTGAGTAGGGATGTGCAAGGTCCAAAATGTTAGGATGCTGTATTTAATTTTGTGAATGCAGTCTGAAATTGTCAACCTTGCTCACATTTCTTCTTTGTATGTATAAGACAGGTGTTTTAAAATTCTAATTAAAATGCTTTCGACTCAAACATAATCTAATACTCGACAGAACCTCAGATGAAATAAAACTATTCGTATAATGAATGGAAATTAGCTAAAATATAGTCAGATTGCAGAGAAAATCACCTGGATCAAATAAAAAGGTCTGTCACCTATCAATACATAAAATATGAGTTTAAGTATTGACGTTATTCTGTGATAATATTTCTTAAACATTCTCCGCAAAAAATCAGATATAACCCGACACATATTAATGTGGAATTCAAAATCATATCATTTTATATAGATTTTACCAGGGTTCAATATTCTAGATATATTTGTATCCACCAAATTATTTGAATATTATTCGAGCGAAAGTACAGTTTAAATATAAATACAACCAGGTTCAGGGCTAAAATTTATTTTTATACAAAACATGTTTCTGTTTATAAACAAAATAATTTTGAATTATAAACATTCAAACACTAACGGAGCAGAAGATTTGATTATGAAAATTGCATCGAGTGTTGTACCGTTTGCATTATATAGGCAAGGTGACTTATGTCTGATATGCTGTTTAAATATTTTTGTTTGCACAAGATTTAGTACAAATCCCATAAAAATTTTGATAAAAAACAATATTTTTTCAAAAGAATAATATTTTTATATTAAGAGTAAATTTACATAAATATTAAATATTATTTTCGTTTCAATTATTTGCGACTTCTATTGGATTTCTATTCAATAAAACTAAAGTAAACGAAAAATTCTTTGCCGACAACACAATCGCAATGTTATCCAATATTTTATTCCCAATTCAGTGATAATCAAAATTATGGCAATAATATGTAGTCTTCTGTATAATAGGCTCTTATTTTCCATTTAATAAATATCAGGAGAGTTTATATATTTATTTTTCGCATTCATATCAAACAAATTCTCATTTTGCTATAGAAACATATGACGCAAATGCTCTGTGTCAACTCACTCACAGAAAGTTATTCTCAAATTATATTCTTATGATTTTAGTTGACTGACTATTCATTCTATAGTAAAGTGCAGAGATAGGCAATGGGGGGTAGAGGGGGTAGATTTCCTAGGATTTTGTCAGAGGCTGACCCAGCCTCTCTTTTTCGATGATTTACAGGGGACCCCCTCTGTTTTGTCGCGGAGCGACGGACCCATTCCGATATTTTGACCATCTTGATCGATCATCGATCATCTTGACAGTATAACAAGGTAAAAAATGTGAACAGTGCGATTTTACACGCGTTTGAACGTAATATTGCATTTTATGTTTTTATACGGCAATTTTCTAACCTCCCTATAACCCTGTTCAAATTTTTGGCTGACCCCCATGTCGTGTCAGACCCATTGCCTATCTCTGGTAAAGTGCATTTCAAATAAGATTATATTTATCTCATTTTCATTCTTTAAATTTCTAAATGTTATAAAACAAGTTTCACAACAGAAGAGAAACATTTTAAACATACGGTATATATAATTAAATTATTTTATAGATAAAGATATATTATTTTTATACTTATTTTCTCATTATTTATATCGAAAATTGCAATAAGCATTAAAATAATATTTTAAATTTTCTAAAATAAATTGCACCTGGCACTCTTAGAATGTGCACACTACTTTTTAACCAATAACCATTCAAAGAAATAAAATATCAATAAAATTCCCCCGGAGCCGCTTTAATTCTATGAGCACAGATTTGGCTCAGCTCTAAATATACTTGATCACTCTTGATTAAGACATGGGCACATTGCTTAAATTATTTACTGGATTACAAATCAAAGTAAATAATTATCGATAAAAAGATAGTTTAATCGAAAGCATAACTATAAAAAAAATTTTGAACGAAATATTGAAAGCTATTAACGAGAAGATTACCAAACGTTTGAATAAAAACAAGACTTCAATGCATTTGTTTGATTCAGACAACTTTTATTCTGGAGTCATGCAAAGAAGCGCCAGTAGTGTTATGCTAGTATAAGTTAGGGTTGATTTTAGCAGAATCATTTGACTCTTGGTTGCTTAGGTTGAATTAATTGCTTGATATTATAATTTGATCACAAGTTTCATTAGATTGGAAACAAAATCTAATAATGCTCTACAGTATGTATACGACTCGATGCAAACAAAGTTAGATTTGAATGCAATTTGAATTTGAATTATACTCTGTTAGAAATTTACATCACTTTTCCAATAAATTCTATATAATTCTAAACATTATTAAGATTTACAAACCTTTAGAGAGAAAATATGTTTTTATTCTTCACTGATTAAATGAGCATACAATTGGTTCCACACCAATTTGTTATTTAATAATTAAATATAAGTTTTCGATACAGTATTCAACAGTTTAATAAACAAGAGTGAATGACCAAGCAGGCTAAACACAGTAAGCACCCTGGTCAAACAAAAATACTAAAAACAGTGTCAAATTCTAAAAACTATTAAGAAATTAATTTTTATTATAAAATAAAATCTGAGATATTTTTATTAAACAATTTTTTCTGTGAATGTAAGCGATAAAAGTTTTTCATCGGATTTCGAATAGCAGTGAATATTCTGATGACTTCCGAAGCTTAACATTGAAGACACACTGAAGTACAGTATAAACGCTAACAAATCTATTGCTCTCTATTCCGGAGTTTGCGTTCTCTACAGATCTGTATATAAAGCCCAGACTTTGATATTGAATCCAAAACACGAAATATGATTGAAAATGCTTTGCATTTTTTAGGAAATTATATAACAGAAAGAATAGAATAAAAATTCTATTAATATTTGCATTTAATCCACATCTCATACATTGAAACAACAGAGTATTTTGAAATATCAGAATCCAAGGCTATATATATTCTTGACTTATTGTTAGAATTCTATTAAATTTATTTATTGATCTTTTTATCATCCGATTGAAAGGATAAGCAAGGTTGCTTAGCTAAAAACAATATAAAACCAATTGGATCAGGATCAAACAGTGATTATTTAAAATTTCATTAATATGTCAGGGTAACTAATAATTATGCAGGGTGGACTTGACATTTAAATATAAAAATCAACTTTGCTGACATTCTCAGGCCATTTAAAAAAACACACTGATACCACTTAAACCACAGAAACTACGTACACCACCATGCACATTTAACATCACTTACATCACCCGAATCCTAAAAATTAATATTAGAAATATAATTAGAAAAAATAATTGAATCAAAATTTTATTTATCATTCAAATCATTTTAAAAATTATACAGTTAAAACAAGCTTGAAACAAATATACCAGTATAGAAAAATGATCGTTTCTTAACAATTATATCATGTTGTGCAAGGTTGCTAATGGTTCTACAATGGCAGGGTGCATTAGTAGTGCTAAATGTGTCAATGGTGTGCTTTAAGAAACGGCCATATTTGCACAGTTGTATAAGATTGCTTCAATTTAGGTCTTACTTGCTCATCTCAGAGTCATTTATGCTCTATTTAATTAATCACCCACGCAATTTCTTCTTCTCATCTAAAATCAGGATTGAATTGAATGTCTTTACACAAGACTTGCAAAGCATATAAATTCTGACAATTCATTGCAATAAAGAAAATAAGTTTCAGAAACAGAACTAAAGTCAAGAATACTTTGAATAAAAATTCAGTTTTGAATATAAATTGAAAATAACAATAAATAATATAAAGGATTTCAAATTGTATTCAATTAGATTATTAATAATTTCGTAAAATTTTGATTCTTGCTCTTTTTGACTCAATTCCTTTATTTAACTTTTATTCAAAAAAATGTTTATATGTTTCGCTCAAATCTTGAGATTTGGACAAAAATCAGAAGATTTCAACATTGAACCCCTGGCACATATTATTTGTGTCAAAATAACATCAATGACATATTGGATATATGGCCGCTCAGAGGTTAACAAGACTATTACAGCAGAGATGAGTGCATTTATATTTATAGTCATGTATTGAATACTATTATTATTCAATGAATTATAGATTAAAATAGAGTGCAATCGACTATAAATCAAATGAGAGCTAAACAAACAAAACACAAAAGCGTTCAGTATTTTAGTTTGAGTTGAGTGCTGTTCGTAGACAACAATAAAGAGCATAGATTACCCCGACTAGAGTGTCGCTAAAAATTAGCCAAGTGCAGTACCTCTCCCTTGACTCTGTAGTTGACATACAGTATTACGCATTGTATAGAACACAACGAATATCATATACACAGCTCTAATGTTTTATTATGATTCGCGAGTCAGCATTTAAGCACCTTGGTCACGTATTATTTTTTAGCCGCGATTTTGAAATCGATATTTTTTATTAAAAGAGAAGATTTCATAAATTCCAGGAATTAGTTCTTAGTTTCTATCCATATATTTATGCATTCATACGGAAGGCAAACAAAACTAATAAATAATATTATAATCATATAATAAAAGTTTATTCGCTTCGGTTGACTCACTTCTTCTGTCATTGCTTTTAAGAAAATAAGATTTTGTTTTCTACAAGAAATCATTGGAGGAATACGTAGAGTACATATGGGGCGAACAACTCATCAGAGTAAGTGAAAGCAGAAAAAATCAGGTAAAGAGTAGGTTATTATTAATTCACAGTTTTCTACTAATAATTAATTTATTTTTTGGAGAAAATGAAAGATTTTTCTGAAAATCTTATTTTAAAAATACATTTATTGAACATTAGAGTGAAAACTGTTAGTGTAAATCGAATTATTGACAAAACATTAAATATTTCGTATTATTCACCACTGTTTGTGAGAATTGTCTATTTTATTATTATTCATATGTTTTGATAGCCTAGAGCTGAGTATCATATTTGGCGAACAACTAATCAGAGTAAGTGAAAGGAATATAATTTTTATTAAATTTTCACACAATTGACAAGTTTTTAGTTTTAGGCAAATAAATAATTCAAAGAAATTGAATTAAAAATATATCAACAAAATCCAGTTTAGATCAATAAACTAACAGGTGAGGGACTATGATCTGTGTCCTCGAGTTTGCAGATTTTCTCGGTGGCAATATAACACAGGGTTAGCTTATTATGTATATAAATTTATAGGGGCGAATGGCCACTGTAACGGGTAGAAATGGCACATGGTTCATATTGAGATTTTAGATTTTTCGTATTTTGAGCTGTGCACGATTTGAAAAACAGTGACATTGTGTATATTTTTTGAAAGAGCAAAAGACGTGGGATTTTATGCAATAGTGTTTGATTTTATCAAATTATATTTTCTCACCAGAATAAATTTTTTTGAAGAAATTTACAACTTCTTGATGATAATATTATTCAGCTTGATTAGATGATGAAAATGATATATAATTTGTCTGTGTATGTCTAATAGATCTCTTGCAAAATTCAATTTAATTTTTCCATAGAATAAGTTGGCATTCCAGGAACTTCTCCTTGGAGTGGTCATTCGCAGCTATAAATTTATATAAATGTAACTCAAACCCAGTGTTCAATAGACACCGAGAAAATCAGCAAACTCGAGGACACACATCATAGCCCCTCACCTGTAAGCAGTACTGTAAAAGTATGCCATTTGAAACGAGCAAAAATTTCTATTTCAGTGCTCAGAACCTCTGATCAAATTCAAACAATAAGAATCAAAAAATGATTTACCTGTCTTTAAATGTGTTTATTTCAGTATTTAATCCTTCAGTATATGAATATACAGTATATTGCCATCCATTGTATGACAAATAGACTAATAAATAGTTTTAATATGACTTACCCTTTGATACTCTTTATTGGTTTGCATTTGAATACTTTGGTTCTCATCCAAGTGTTGTCTATCCTATTGAATGAATAGATAATAAATAATTCAATTGAAAATTGATAAAAGTCAGTGAAAGCTAATATTTTAAAAGTGCTGGGAGAGTGAACAAGACTATTCAATAAATCATCATTTAAACTTTTATCGGTAATGAACCAGGCTAAATTAATTAAACAAAATGATAGCATCAGCTTCATTTCCCAGAGGTGCTTTACCTGGATGCTTGTGAGCACACGTATCTCTTCGGCATACCATCGGTAGTGTTCGCCTAATATGGAAATCCTATTCAGAAAGTCATTGATTTCACGTGAAATCACTTTATTCTGTTTGAAGTCATTCGGCACAAGACGTGACCAGTCGTGCAGTAGTTTAAGTATAGCTCTGTGTGTGTTCGGCATTACCGGGTAGGCAGTCACCTGACCCGCAGACCCGGATCGGGAACCGGAACGCGAAGGCGATAGGTATGTGCAGTTCGAAAGAGGACTTTCGGACAATTGGTTTTTGGCCATCAGTTTGGACGGAGAGAGCGCTGAAGGACTCTTATCTGCAATCATACCATCACTTCTTCAGTAAGTTTTTATTATTTAGTATTTGATAACTAATTGCAAACTAATTATTGTTTAATGACTATCAGTATTAAAAATAAATTGAATTCTTTTTGAATGGATTCAAAAGACTTTATTTAATCGTATGAATCGATTAATGAAATATTGTTTGAAATAATTCAAAATAATCTTATTTTTCTAAATAAACTCTAAATAATTGTTAACTTATTGTTCAAAATAACTATTCGATTGAAGGCATTCTGTAGTCTGTTGTGTAATATTCACCGAATGTTTGTATTGAATACAGTATTACAGTATTTTCAAAACCATTTTATATTTTTCCGATAAATACTCTGAACTTTTTTGGTCACTATTTTTACAAAACTGACCTGCAGTCTGAAAGTTACCAGGTTGCACATTCATGTCATTGCCTTCAGCGGTGGCACTTCTGATCAATGGCGATGTCTGGACGGATAATGGCTTTTGATTGGTTGGCAATTGTAATGAATTAGGGGTTAAACTATCAAATGTGACCCGGGGTACACTACAAGAGCGGGGACGGGTATAGGAAGGGCTTGTGGAGCGCTCCAGCGCTTCCTTTATATACGAAGCAATAGAATTACTGAAATTAGTTAAACCACCGGTCGGTAAGTGAGGAATGGGTGATGTTTCTGGTTGGGGCAGATTCTGGAGCTCTCTCTGGAAGGCCATAATGAATGCCTCGTTCTTTTCTGGTGTGTCCACAGGTGGAGGACTACTGGCGTCTGTTGAACGGGACAAACGTTTGCGCCGTAAGCTCGCGAAACGGAATGGCTTTTTCTGGTGATGTCCGGGCGATCCGAGAGGAGTGCTATCTTTGCTATCGGTTTGGTTTTGTTGTAACTGTTGTTCGACAAGTGATTTGCGACCCATATGTTGACTGGCATTGAGTGAACCCAAAGAAGTATTGGTCGGTTGGCATACCTGCTGTTGAGGTCCACTCTTGGGATTCATTGTTAGCGTCACTGATGTTATCGGTATTGATGTCTGTATTATGACTCGAGTGTCGACACAACCTATAAATCAAATTACAGTTAAATACAAATTATTCCAAACTATTAATCAGTTTATTATATTTTCTTCAAACATACCCTTCAGTGAAGTGCGTCTCTCGATGTCGACTCTGGCCGGGGATATACTGGCAGTCGAGCAGTTGATCGTAAGGTTGACATTACGTCGAGAACTCAAACAACTGTTTATATCGATTTGTGCATTGCTGGTAGAGCTGGCCCGAGACCTGTTCTCGCCTCCCGATCCACACACGGAGCCCATACTAGAGCGCGAGACAGCAGTGGAAGGCCAGCCCCAGAAGGAGATGCATCCGAACATCTTGTGCTGCAATACTCTTAATATGATTAACGACTGAACTGTTGTCGGAATACACGACAAATAGAAGAACGAATCGAAACTGCAGTCAATCGCTTGTGTCTGAGCACCAGAAGGCAAGTCCACTTGGATTGCAGGCGGAATCGATGGGTCCGATCCGGTGGTCAGTTGTGTGCCATCGAAATAGTAGGAGTCGTGGGTCAGAGGATCTTCACACTCACTGTCCTCTCCATTGATTAACTTATTCTTCGAATGAAAACAAAAATAATTATTATTTAAAACACTTTTTATCGAAAATCAAATAATACTTCGATTTGTTTAATGAGTTTAAAAATGATTCCTTCGATCGAAGCGCCTAATAGTCTGTTCCTGTTATGCGGGGAATAAACAGCTATCGGTGCCAGAGATGTACTAATTATGTAATTGTCTTCTTCTGATTCTACTGAAGGGGTTTCCGGTTGTAGTCCTTCTTCTGATAGAATTCAATAATTATTAATTGAGAAAAGTTTTAAGACTTGACTACAGTTTAGAATGAGTTGTGAAAACAATATTCAGAGTAATACCCAATAAGTCGAATAAATAGACTTTATTTCTGAGTCTCTTCTCCAGACCTAAGTATACCATAATTCTCGCCGATTGGTGTTTAACGTATTTGGCATAAGTTGTGGTCGTATTCGTGTAAAACCACTCATCAGAGGGTAGTATGAGTTGCATCAACGAGTCGGGTAACTCGGCATCAATTAGCACCGAATGGTTTTCTGGATTAATAGTCAAATTGGCCACAATTTGTAGCGACAGACAAATCAATTGCTGAAATAAATGATAAAGTTTTACAATAAAAAGAATGTTTTATTTTAAATATGTGCTAATAGTCTAATAAACTACCGGATCATTTGTAGATTCAATAGCAGTGATAAGCACTTTAAGCGGACCTTCACTGATGAGTCTGTTCTGTGCGTCAGAGCATTGACTCGCGTATAGTAAAGCACGCGCTGACAGAATCTGAAGGCAATGGTATGTACACTGACGTAGACTATAAAAGACATTGTTTTGAAACATTGGTTAACTTTTTCCACAAAATTAGAAACAAAATTGAAAAATATTTAATAATTAACATATTTTACGGCATTTTAACCAAAGAATAAGTATTTATTGAATAGATTGGCATAAATACCGATGACTAGGAGTACAGCACTGCTTAGAACCGGTGACTCTCTTATGCAAAGTAATGGCATTATTGAGAGCATTGAGAATCAAATCAATGCCTTCTCTCACGAGTACTGATAGAAGACATGTCTTCAACTGAACCGTCGTTTCGCTGTCAATCTGTTTGCCATAACTATCTGTGTTTGCACTCAATTTCTTTCCCAACGCAGTTCTGGTAGTTTTGGCGCTGATATTTGTACCAGGGCTTTCTTTTTTAAAAGTATGAGTCGGACTATTAGTTGGCGTAATTTTACCCCTCACCCAATTGGACCAACTCTTCGAGTTTTTCTTATCATTCGTTTCTGTTTTGACTCTAATATTCTCTGACTTAAGACTGTCTTTGAGAGCAGAGCTCGTATTCATTGGTCTACTCATTGATGTAATCAAAGGTTTCTTATTATTACCGAAACTATTAGTAATAGAAGACATTTGGCTTAAGATCTGATGCTTTTTCGGTTCACTTCTATGAGAATCTGATTTGGATTTCTGTTTCAACTCTTTTGCCGATTCTTTCGCAACAAATTGTGTTTCATTCAAATGTATGGGAAGTATCGATACGTCGTATACAATGAATGCATCGATTATTTTGTTAATCAGTAGTAATGATGAGTATTGTAATGATTGGCCGCCTTTTAGGCAATGAATAGCAGACCGTAATAGTCCGCACAAATGGACGGCCAGTTTCTGTTTGCACTCTTTGTCCTCAACCTTCTTCTCGCTCTGTTTTTCCTTTGTTTTTGTTAATAAATTTTGTTTTGCCGTCAAATTCTTTGATGTTTTTGGGTTACACTCTTCTGAACCATAGATATCGTCAACAATTGTCTGAAATATTAAATTAATTTTTAAAACATTTAAATATTGGACTAAATTATAGAAAAATTAATTTAAACTTGGATAGTCCTTAAGCATCAAAGGATATAATAATATATTCAAACCCACCCGGGTTGCCAGAAAGTGGTCATAACACTTTTTGACCCCCAAACAACAGAATTCAAACCCCTTTCAAACTTCCAACACTTCGAAGCCTTTGCCAATCTCTGAATTTATCGCAAAAACATATAACGAATAAAGAGTTAAAATTTGAAAATTAATTAAAAGAGAAAACAAAATAATTGTTTGCATACAAAGTAGGCGTGAATTCAATTAAATAATACGATTGAATATATTTAATGAAAAGTGATTTGCATTTTAATCAAATCAAGAATTATATAAATCCTTACCTTAAGTATGCTATTGAGGAGATTCGCCAAAGGCTTATGTAATTTGTTTCCGTCACTAAATTTTTCAGTAATTGTGATAAAGCCTAACAAATCGTTTTGAAGATTAGTTAATATGAATGAAACGCATTCCAGATTTGATGCCATTTTGTTAAGCATTTGCATACAATTCTCGGCTCTATTCATATAAATCACTTCATTCTTCTCTTTGACTGAAATATAAGAAAATAATTTCATAATTGAATATATGTTTGAAATTTTTAATTATGAGATAATTGTCGGAATGATTGAACGATTAATTGTCAGAATTATTATTTCATAATCTTATCGACTACTTTACTGCAGAATTGGTCAGAATAGGATGGCTGCGTATAGAACCTGGTTAAGTTGAAATTTATTTAACACAGCTTCAAAGTTTACCCTAAGCCAATCTACAGTCAGCCAACAATTTCTTGCTTACTTGTTAGTTATAGAAGATTTTGATGGCATAGGACAGTAAGTTCTTTTGAAGATCTATTCTGCTTAATTATGAGTAGGGCTAATTTTTAATAATAAAAACTAATGTAAACTCAAGCTATTATTTATATTCTGCTTCATTGGGTAACAATGTGTGTTATATACGGGTAATATATGAGCGTATTATTTACTAAAGGTTTGCATTGAACGGTCAAATGCATACCTTTATTATTGTTGATCTGATTGTTCTGCTTATGATTGAAAGTTTTGCCGATTTTGATGAACGAAAAAGCATTAGCAGTACTGCCGGTAGTATTGCATTCGTCGCCGCTTTTCCTTCGATTCAATAATCGAGAGCTCATTGAATGCTCTCTTATTTGGTGACCAATAGTGACCGGAGAACCCGAACCCTAACCACCAGAAAGCAATCAAAATATATATACTATTAATATGAATACAACTAATAATTGAGTTTTGATTCAATAAAAAACCCATCAATTCTTTCAAGTAATTCATGCAAACCTTAAAATATTGATTGCAAGTACACAGACCTGTCTTATTCATGAATTTAATTCGTGAATCAATTTATATTCAACTCATATACATAATTCAGTTGGAATGTAATTAAAACCTAACAAACACTGTATAAGTGAATGAGACTATTATCTTAATGGCTAACCATTAATGAAGTGCCGGTGCTTTGAATTAATTAAACAAAATATATCTTAACTCGTCTTAAGTCCTCTTAACGTAATTTCAATTCTGTTTTCATTGAATATTCTTTATCGCACACTATGTTTAGAATATGGATGTGCAAGGGGGTATAGACAAAATATCCCCTAGGTGTTTATATTCGGTATATCCTTATACTTCCCTGTCTCAGCAGACCTTGCACATCCTTAGTTTAGAGATAGCATCACTGAATAGGAATTTTCTGCACTATATTCTGTGAACACTTTGATAACCCAACTGTAAGTCAACATGAGTTTCAAGAGAAGTCCACCTCTGCTCAAATATATTTACTTTTGAGATCGACTATACCTGTAGTGAACTGATAAACAATATTTTTATTAAATTTATTGTCCGTTTATTCGTCTGATTCTACAAATATTATGACTCAATACTCAATTCACTAAACCATACAATACTTATATTTTAACAAAGAATATAATAAAATATTAACAAAAGAACTTCAAATGTCGAGAGC
>JAQIWA010000508.1:0-30314 GCA_034693305.1 Eueremaeus valkanovi
ATATTTCAATTAAAAAATAATTGAATGAAAAGTATATAAAACTACGCTTGCCAATAGTGGCAGTATACAGTATACTGCCAATATGCTTATAATAATAATCTGTGTACAAACCAGTTCATAGAGAGCAACAAATAAGACATTACTAATGCCATGAGCCTTGAGTTCAAATAATATATTCAGTATAGAAATGACTTAAGAATAAAGTGCTATAATTATCAGTTGGTTTGTAAACAATACTTAATTAGTAATAGTTTTCTTGAATATAAGTGATCGAAGAGAGAAGAAGTTCATACAAAAATCGTATGATTTTTTAAACCTTTTTTTGAACCTGGCCACCTCTGATATAAAATAATCGAAAAAAGTTATAAAAATGAATATAAACTATAAATTAATTATCGATTCGATTCATACCATAAGCTTTTGGATCTCATTCTTATCGAACTTCAGTTGTTTGTGATTAAGACATGTATTCTTGTGAACGAACGATACGATAGGTGTCAAACAAGGAGGAGAGCACTGACCGTCGCTATTGTCCTGAACGTAAGCACACGGTCTGAACAGGACTTGATTTACGTCATACAGAATGTCTGAAAAATACAACAATAAGTGGAATATCAGTAAAAATATAGAGAAATGTATGGAAGCGTTGAATACGTTTTTGGCAGTAATGAGAGAGCGGTAGACACCGATCGGTGCAGACTTCCTCTCCCTTCGCAAATATACAGATTGGATAAGTGGGTAGTTTATAGTGAAGTCCTTCGACAGAAGCCTTTCGTTTCTCATTCGACTGCTTCTTAAGCATAGCCTCCGTTCCGTGCGATCGATGGTATCGCCACAAAGCCTTCAACTTCTGGTAGTCTTCCTTCTCTTGTTTGGAACAACTGTTTTGCGACACTGTTTGCGAAATACTCTTAATTCCGTTGATTTCTTTCTCCATTTTAAGACTCATTAAATACTTTTTCTTTTTTTCTTTCAATAAATACTGGAATCGTCTGAACTGTTCCGCATATAGTGACTGCAATCTAAGCATTTTGTCCCTCAAGACCAGAGACACCTCTTCGGCCGCATACACACCCGCGTGTTTCAGCGGCTCCTCGTTATTACTGTCCACTGACTCAGAGTCCGATTCCAACGGATCCGTACGAAGAACGTCGTCGACCATTGCGTGCGAACATTCCTCGTCCTCACAGTTGGTGCTCAGATTGGCCGCCGATTCGGCCATCTTTTTGCGTAAGTGCTCACTGGCCGTAATGCTCTGGTCTTCGAGTTGGACCCAATCGAGATTCAGTCTTCGGGTGTCGTGTCTAGTGTTGGGGCAGTAATGCTCCAAATCTGTCATCAATTGCCGCAAATCATCGCTCCGTTTGTTCTGTTCCTCACACCTGATCCGCATCTGCTGAATGGCCGCCTGTTTGCGCTTGAGGTACAGCTTCTTCAGATGCCACGGACAGAGAGTGCTGTCCCGACGCTCTGTTCTTCGGGCGGCGTTCGGACACCTCTTCCCCGACTGCGGGTGAATGTAAGAGCACTGTCTGAAGGGAGCGCTTCTGTCCTCCAGGATGTGTCGGATGCAGTAATTGAATCCATCCAATCGGTTCTGAAGACAGATTCGGTGCACATATGAACACAACTGCTGTTCACTTAAGTCAACGCGCGATCGACTCTTCTGTTTGGCTCCGAAGCGAACGTTTGCGTTAAGTCTGTATTGAAATGAACTCGAGTTCAGACTATTGTTGAATGTCTGCCATTGGCTTCGGTTAGACATCTCTTCCGATCCGTTATTAACCGAAATATCAAATAAATTATATATTTTTTGTTTCGTTTAAAATGCGTTAATATTTTAGGGCAAATGCGATAATGGCTTACACTTAGAGCTGCAGTCTATGACTGCCACTAGTTATGCATTGCATTATAAATAGGACTATAAGTCCGGACAGGCATTGAATTGCGTTTACAATACAAGTGATTAAAGCATTTCATTCCCTTTGCGTATAAGCGAATGCAGAATAATATTGATTGTCAGCGCTATTGCATTTTGCCCTCATTTGGCTGCAGATTGTTCACAAACTTAGTTACGAATTGTATTATTAATTCTGAATTATATTTAACTGATTTTCACTTCTTTTATATTTTTGAGTTCAAAATAAAACAATAAAATTATTTATTTATTTAATTATAATTATATTCTTATTTGAAAATCAATACAAAGATTGAAATCAATAGCAACTGAAAGACAGAAACGACAAATTCGTAACGCATTATCTGTACGTATGGTTTGTCCGCCATTTCATGTGACGAACGAGTGATTACTTGTATTACTTCCTAACTGTGTATTGCGATTCACAGGAAGTATTGGACCGAAGAATCGGAGGACAGGTAATGGCGGGAAGTGATCGCTGGTACTTCACCAAGGAATTCCTGGCCAACACACCCTCCAGAAGGTGTGGCATCGATTCGGACAAAGAACTGTCGTATCGACAACAGGCGGCCAATTTGATCCAGGACATGGGCCAGCGCCTGCACGTGTATGCTCTCTGCTCTCAGTGGCGACCACTGGTCGACCACATGTAGTGAATGCCTGTACTGATGGTCTGTCTCTCTCTCCCTCTCTCTCTGCCATAGTATGCAGTTATGCATAAACACAGCCATTGTTTATATGCATCGCTTCTATACGTTTCACTCGTTTTCCAAATTTCACCGAAATGTCAGTCAATAACACAATCACTCAATCATTCAGTCCATTGACTCGTATTCTCCTAATCTAACTGTCCGTACACTCACAGGCCATCTCTTCGTGCGCTCTATTCCTTGCGGCCAAAGTCGAAGAACAGCCGCGAAAATTAGAACACGTTATAAAAGTGGCCCACATGTGCCTGCACAGGGACACCGGCCAGCTCGACGTCAAGAGTGAGGTACTGTTCCCTCCATTGCATTGCATTGCATTGCATTGCAGTCGATTCGGTAGAGATCGCACACAATGTCTAACCTGTTATCTGACCGCTGGTTAGGCCTATCAGGAACAGGCGTTGGAACTGGTCTTCAATGAGAACCTAATGCTGCAGACGTTGGGCTTTGACATCGATGTGGAACACCCGCACACGTCGGTCGTCAACTGCTGCCAACTGGTCAGAGGTGAGGCTCAGACATAAAGACTCTTTAGTTGTCTTTTGTTTAATGGTTTGCATTCAACCAAAGCGAGCAAAGATCTCGCGCAGACCTCATACTTCATGGCCACTAACAGTCTTCACTTGACCACAATGTGTCTCCAATACAAGCCCACAGTTGTCGCCTGTTTTTGCATACACTTGATATGCAAGTGGTCTTCTTGGGAGGTATGCCTCACACCATCTCATCCACGCGCCTGACCTGCGCTCCAATCCTTGCATTCATTCATTCGTTTGTCACTCAACAGATCCCGCGCTCGAGTGAAGGCAAGGACTGGTTCTTCTATGTCGACCCAACCGTAACGTTAGACCTCTTGGAACGGATGACTTCAGAGTTTTTAGTCGTTTTGGATAAGTGTCCGACAAGACTGAAGCGCAAGATATTGATGGGCAGTGTAGCCAATGCCGGCGCCGGCGGCACATCTTCTCACTCTTCAATGTCTGCGCACAAATCGAATGTAAGTTTTGTTGAGTTTTGTTTGAAATTTATTTTATTTTAATTGTCTTTCTTTGCACTCAAAGGACGAGAAGAGGATATCTTCGCATATGAAGGACGAGTTGAAGCCTTCGATGGCTTTGAAGTCAAGCTTACAATCGATCGAAAGCATAGGATCGCAGAACTCGAGTCAAAGCCGTCGATCGCCGCCCTCTTCGCCGCAGATGAAGAGAGTAAAGAGCGAACACTCAGCCCAACCGTCCAACAAAATTCCAGTCGCGATGTCGTACGCGGCCTATTTGGAACGGAAGGAAAGGGCTAACACTCAACAGGACAGTGCGAAACAGTCGGAACAAACGAATAAACCGAATCAATCATCGAATAAGTCAGTAATGAATCCGACGTCGAGGGAGTTGAGTGGACACCAAATGAAAGATAAGGCACCCGTAGGTGTAGTACCCGATAGTAAAGTCTCTGCAAAACAATTGCAGATAAATATTGATAAACAAAAACAAAGCGAAGAAAGACATAAAATGAGAGCAAAAAATAGCGAATATTTATTTGAGAGCAACAGTAATAGCAGTCGTCCGGCACACACATCAAAACCCATTCCCTCATCAACTCATCCGAAAGCTTCACAAAACACGTTAAGTTCAGAGGATTTTTACGAAAATCTTTTGCACAAACCCTCGAATTTCAACTCAATCTTCTCGACCGACGGCGAAGACTCGCTTGACTTCAAGAGAGAGATCGCGACTGACCTTAAAATGGAGTTTTCAGACAATTCTAATCAATCGACTGATGGCTTGAATTTAACCTCATTTACGACCGATTTTATGAACGATTCGTCCGATTCGAAGAAAAGTCTGAATATTAATAATACTAAGAATAATAGTAATAATAATAATAATATTAATAATAATAATAACAATAATAATAACAATAATAATAACACTATTTGTCAAACAAGTGTTGACTCAAAGCCGACGAGTTTTATGTCAATCTTCTCGACTCCGATAACGACTGCGAATACGAGCGGAACAGCTGTTCATTCGAAGTCAGATTCAGTGAAGACAAGCATTCCTTCAAAATATAACGACATTCAGAGCGTCCTTTCCCGCATCAAACCGGAACCGCCGCCTCCGATGTTGAGTCCACTCAAGTCTTCGGTCGAAAACGCGGAATCGGGTGTCAAACAGGGAATCACATCATTTTCATCTCATTCTTCTTCAGCTCAAACTAACTTCAAAACGAATTCTAACTTAACCTCAGATTTAGATCCAAAACAACAAAATTCTAAACCTTTGAAGACTTCGCCCAAAAGCCGGAACCCTTTTATTCAGCACCAGAAGGGCTCTATTGGCTCTTCAATCGGACCTTCGCTGCAAAGCGTCCAAAGTTTTAGAGACAAAGAATTATTGATCGAAAGATCGCTAAACAATAAAACAGAAGAAAATTCTAACGAAAAGCCAATCGAAGTCCTGACACAAACCCAAACCCAAACCGCTATTAATTGTAATTCGAATTCAAATAATTTAAGCAATAATTCCGAAACGATAGCATCGGTTCAATCGAAACAAGAAAACAAAGAAAAGCCGTCGAAAGCAGCAGAAGTTCCGTCCCTTTTGAGCCACAATAGATCGCAAACCCTTACGAGTAATCCTTATTTGGAATTAGAGCCCAAACCCGCTGTCGAACCAATTATTGAACAAAAATCTATTCATTCGAGTCCTACTCCGCAAACAGTAACGATAAGCAGTTTAAACGCTTTGTCAGATTCCGGGTCAAAAGCACTGGTCAGTCATAATAAGGAGTCGAAGGAAAAGCACAGTCAGGACGAGAAACATCACAAACACTCACATCATTCACATTCACATAAAAGTTCTAAACATAAGGACAAACATAAGCACAAACACAAGGATAAGGACAGAGAGAGACATAAGAGGAAGGATAAGGACAGGGATAGAGAGCGGGATAAGGATAAAGAAAAACACGGCTCAGATGTCAGAGACGACCCGTCCTTCAAGATATCTGTTGACAAACAGGACGTTCCGCCGAATAACTCGAATACAGCGCCCATTAAACTGAAAATATCCAAAAAGAAGTTAAGTGTCGACGAAGCGGACAAAGACAACAAAGACAATGATGTCGTTCCTCAGAATCCACTGAAACTTAGAATTCAATTGAAAGACCAGAAACTGACCGCCAATTCGACGCCTTTCGAGTCCAACGATTCGAGTTCTGTCCGGAAACGGAAATCGAGTCCGAAGTCGAGTAAAAAAGAAAAGGTTTCGAAGTATGAGTGCGAACCCAACTCAGGCCCAACTCATAGCTCTAAAGCGCCGAAAGAGGAGAAGAGTTGGACTAAAACGTCGTCGAAGTCTAAGAAGTCGAACGAATCCAATAATTCTAAGAAAGGGTCGAATAATTCGATTGCAAACCAAAAGCATTCGACACAACAGTCCAAAGCCATGAATGCGTTTGGACAGCAAATGGCAAACATAGCAATCGGTGGCCAACCCGTACCACAGGCTATGGCGCCGTCGGCACAGCGTTCATCCAAAGCTCACAAATAGTGTTGAAATCATATCTTTAGCGTTGGTTTTGAGTACAAGTTCTTTGATTTTGTTGTTACGAAACGAATGTAAATATTAGTTAAAAATAATAATAATTGTAAACAATATTTAATACATTAATAAAGGCATGAATTAGGGACAGACAGACAGACTGACTGAGAGAGACATTCTGTAGACACAGATTCGACTCAACCACTGATCCGATCATGTCTTTGATTTTGACTCAATTTTTAAATTAAATTAATTAATATATTATTTAATATTATTTACGCTTTTCTTTTGCAAATCTATTCTACAATTATTTTAATTATAATTATTCGACAATTTATTTACCAAATGATTAGCGATTATTGTATTATTACTTAAATAATTATAAATCAATTTAAGAACCGATTCAATCGTTTTCATGTTTTTTGTTGGAAAATATTGTTTTTGAAAATGACTTAAATGTAAGCGCAATGTAATTGACTTCAAATGTAATTAAACGGAAAATGCAATCGATTTGCAAACAGTTATATACGATATAGAAATACAATCAATAATAGACTTTCCGTACAGACTATGCAATACTGGTTCACATATTTTAGATTAGGGATGTGCAAGGTCGACCGAGTCAGGGGGTATATGGGGGTGGGGGTGAAATGGCGAATTTTTGGCCAAAACCCGAGGGGGTATTAGGGGGGAATTTTGAAAACAAGATGGCCGCCACAATGGCCGAAAATGGCGTTTAAAGTCAAAAATGGCAGATTTTGACCGAATTTCGACCAATTTTGGCTTAAGTTGGCTAAATTTAGCATTAATTCACTTAAATTAAGCTTAATTTAGTTGAATTTAAGCTAAATTTAACCAAAATTCGGCCTTCCGCCCCATTTTCAGTATAGGCCGCGAGCAAAAATTCGGGGGGGGGGGTCTAGCAGAGCCTCAAAACAGGGGGGTATTTTGCTAAATCTCACTCAGGGGGTATTGGGTCTATACCCCTTGCACATCTCTATTTAAGGCTGCTATATAACTTACAGTCTGTAAGTATACTTACACTTATGCTCATAAAAAGAGTCATTTATCTCGTTATCAGATCTGAAGAATCAATTAATTCAATGCAACTTTGAATTAATGAATGAATGAATGAATTTTCTGTAGAAATAATACAATATTTAGTATTAAATCGAAATATCGAATGACTAGAATCGGCTAACTTTCCAATAGAAAAGAGAGTACTTCTCGCTCTGCAGTCTCTGCACTCTTATCTATACGATTGCTATTTTTGTTTGCTTAACGAATGGGAACTTTTTTCCAATTTCTGGCTCATCGACTCAATCTATGTACAGACAACTACTTTAAAGCACGTCTTCATATTTTATAATTTTTATGACCACTTTCTTTAGTGGTGGTTATAAATGCGCTCTCCCTTCAGCCTTGAGAGCAGGAGAGGGAAGACCCGCAAAAAGGGAAAGACTGGAGAGAAGGCTAAGAAAAAGCTGAAGAGGCCAGGGAAAAGTTGGAGATGCTATGGAAAGGCTTCAGAAGGATCTCTGTGGGGATAGACTGAAGAAAGAGGTCTCTTTAGGAATAAACTAAATAAGAGTCTCTGAAGGGATAGGTCGAAGAAAGGGGTCTATGCATTTAGAGGCTGAAGAAAATGGTCGTCAAAACTATCTTTTGTAGCTATAAATTCGTAATTTTGTATTTAAAAAAATTTTATATTTCATAAAGACTTTAGATATCAAATATAAATTCCAAATCTATAATACTTAGATACTACTGAAAGTGGTGATCCATAATACTGTTCGGCCTTGTTTTCATAAAAAAATACCAAATATTCAGAAGAAGATGACTGACTAAGATTGGCGATACAAACTTGTATTTTGAAAAAATCCCAAATTATAATCCACTACAGATGATGTCCATTTAGTTAATTTTCCTAGGATTTTTAAATTCTATATGTACATGTTAAAATACAACTAGAACCGTTGACCAACCTCAACAGTTAAAATTTGAGTTTTAGAAAATGAGTATTCGTTGAAACTTTGATAAATTTTAGATAAAATTAATAGAATTTACGTTAATATCATTTTATAATGAAATCATTTTAATTTCTATAACGATATCTCATTTATTTATTTTTGTTGTAAAAATGCATGCATGGTCATCTTTTTGAGTTAAGAGTATACATTTTAGTACAGTGATAGGCAATGGAGGGTACAGGTGGATAACCCCCTGTGATTTTGGCCGAGGCTCAAGGACAGGGTTTTTTAGGGGAAAAGCGTGTTTTTTAGGAATTTTGTACCCCCTTGATTTTGTCCAAAATTTTTGGCTCACCCCCCCCTTGTCGTCAGACCCATTGCCTATCTCTGATTTTAGTAGTATACTTGATCAGCTATATAGTGTACTAGTTTGACACTTGTGTGCATTATGAAGGCTGAGCGTACTTTTAAGCAATTGACTGTACAATCGAGTGAATATGAAATTATATTTAAAGCAAACTGAGAGCAGAGCAGAGATTCAGACAATTCATAAAATGAGTCTTTTTTGATGTGTTCTCTAAATTAGATTATTGTTCTGTTTGTATGGCATCTGCTGTCGCTTTACGTCTATTTATGTCTCTTTACGTCTCTTTATTTGGTGTTGACTAACGGTATTAATGCAGAGTTCGAATCGACTGAATTTGGCTGAAAAGTAAACGAGAAATCAATTGCTGACAAGTCTTGATGGCTATACTTAATCCCAGTTATGACAAGAACTCAGATAACAAGCAGTTGACTGCAATATAAGGAATATAAGGCTATATTCTATACTACTGTAAACCTAAACAACTGATTCTGATTACGATCTTTGGAGACCATAATAACAAAATCTATAATAAGTTATAACTTATAATAGTTTATCGTATAATATGCCAACACTTCAACTCTACTATAGTTTTAGCTAATAGTCTATTAGAGTCTAATATATTGTATAACGTTTTCATATTAGCTCAGCTCACATATTGAAACTATGCGTTAAGAATAATAAAAATAATAGGCCAATATTGAGACCTAGATCATAAATGTCAAGAGCCATATCTGCCATACAGTACAGTACTGTACTGTCGATCCTCATTGTGGTCTTGTATTGTACTGTACTGTACATCACCGTAGAGTCTATTGAAAAGCACAGTACAGTTAGACAATGCTATTCTTGTGAACAGTACTGTACAGTACAGTATAGTGGTGTTGATAATTGGCGCTACACTACTGAAATAGCATTACAATTGAAAGTGTACAGTATAAATTGATGAATTAAACGGCTATCAAACGCGCATTTCGTTGTTTCTAAGACTAGCAGTAGCTCTGAAAGTCTACTAAACATTAAGGAATGGCAGATAAGTTGAGTTTGAATGAGCTCTGATTCGATTAGATATTAGTTGACATTTGATCGTATGTTGAAAATACACTAATATTATATCACTTATGATATGAGTGATTGACAGCTTCTGACACATTTAGCTCTGCTTTCTATTCATTTACAACAATTCACTTATCGATTGCTAACTTTGCAAACAGTGAAGAGAACTATGACTTAAGCTTAACATATCATTAGGGCTTAACTTATTGCAGATTAAATGCCGATAAATAAATCAGAATTTGAATCCGGGTTTAGTACGACTGATATAATTAGTTTTTCAACTCATAACCACTCCTTTCCTCGACTTTACATCGTTTTATTGGTTTCGTTACTTCACTTGTTTTCAAAATGAATAGAAAACTAACTATTGTTTGATTATTAATGCAATTAATTTAATCGCAGTTTCGTATTATACTCCTTACGACTCGTATCTCATTTAAACATTTTTATTGATATATTACTCAAATTCTGGTTATTTATAGACAATTTTCAGCTTAACTCCTATTCGTAATCGATTTCTCATAAAATTATTTCATTCAGTAATCCATTTAACAAATATATCCAACGAATAAGTGCAGGGATGGGCAAAGGAGTGCTTATCTTCATTATTCTTCAATTTGTTTGCATTCATTCCAACAGAATTCCACAATTATATCACAAAGTACTTCCTAAAATGTTTCTAACCTACAGAGCTGATTAAAGAAGAAATTATCAGGGTAATAATTTACATAGAATAAATAGATACCATAAAACGAACAAATATGCTATAGAGGCATAGCCACCTTTCTTAGTTTTGAAGTTAGTTTTGAATTTGTTGTTTCTGTCTCTGACCCAATCAATTAAGTATTGGTATTACTTGTTTTAAATACAACGAGGAATACAAATAAATGTGATAATCTTGGTCGAATCGATTTCCGGTTGAAAACCGATTTTTGGTCGACATTTTGTCCACCATTTTACTCACTGCTATACCCCTGATATTTGAGGACAACAAGGGTAATTTATTCGCCAATTTTAATGTTGATAAAGTTAGAAACTATCCTTGCTCATTGGTTGTATAGAGAAATTGTTTCATAAAATCTACTGGTTCTTTTATTCCGATCATACATATACTCTGTAACTGTTATATACTGTAGATATCGACTGCCCTAATGAAGGACCAGATATGCAATCTTCGTCTTTGCTTAGAAGTAAACTTTATATTTCACTCCTATTATAATTAGTCTAATCAGAGATTAGCAAGGTTATTTGTGTGAGGGTTTGATCACTTTAGAGAAGTCCCTTACAATGAGATTAGCTGTGAGTCAAATACAGTATAAGGAGATGTGTCGTCGTTTCGATAGTGTGTGGAGTACTCGACAAACATAACAGTTCTAACACTTCTCACATCAATCTTCTCGTTCGTCTCCAA
Source organism: Eueremaeus valkanovi (assembly GCA_034693305.1). Taxonomy (NCBI): domain Eukaryota; kingdom Metazoa; phylum Arthropoda; class Arachnida; order Sarcoptiformes; family Eremaeidae; genus Eueremaeus; species Eueremaeus valkanovi. Next base: position 10,969 of record JAQIWA010000508.1, read on the forward strand.
TAAATAATTTTATAGACGTTTTAGTGCTTTAATTAATTACTCGAAAATATTCTCTTTTAAAATAAATTAGTGATAAATAATGCTTTGGTAATCATTGATTATATTCTTATTAGTGTTGACTATAATTTATTGATATAATAAAAACGGATGTAATTAATATGTCGACTAATTTGAGATAATAATGATTATATAAATCAGTTCATTAAGAAGTTCTTAGAATTCACTGAACAAATAAAAGATAATTTATTATCAATGAATAACAAGAAAATTATTAGCTTTTTGTTCAAAATCTTTTCATTATTCCAGTGATAAATGACTGCAAATATTTTATCTCTACTGAAAATAAATTATATGAAAATTCTTTGCATAATTATAATGAGAAAAAGTGATGAATTAATATTTTAAGTGGAATTCGGTTTTAAGCAAATATGACTTTCAGTATTGTATTTGCTTTTCAGTTCTTCTCTACTGTAGAGAGCATTCGGAGTATTCTGTAGAGCAGTCTCTTCACTATCAATACCTTTAATGATAGAATACTTTTCCTACTATTCCTTGTTGTGTTGATCTGATACTAAGCCAAAAGTTATTATATTGTGTTCAGACATCAGACAAGAGAAGAGTCAAATCGAAGCTCACTTCACGAATGATTGTAATTTCGATTCTGTCAACAGATAATCGGCATTTGGGCCGAACATAACTCATTCAAAAGAGGACTGACTTCAACCGATTTCAGCCCAGTTTAGCTCATATTATATATACAATTGTTTCATTGGAGGCGGGCTTTAACGGATCCAATCGGAGGAAAGAGAGAGAGAAAGAGAGAGCTCTATCAGAGACGCGATTAAAATACAATAATTGTTTCGATACTTCTCTAAAGTTGTGTCTCTTATAGAAAGTTATTGCAGTTTCCATACAATCGGAGAAAACATTTCAAAACAAATTCAAAAATCAATTAAAGTGTTGTTTCACTCATAATGTTATCGCCTGAGAGTCGGATTGGGAACAGCACTTCTGCCTCCGGATCAGAGACACTGTCGCCAACAAACATGACCACAACCGGCAAGTCCTCTGCCTCCAGCTTTTGTATCGACGCTCTTCTGGCCCGAGAGGACCACAACCTGAAGAGCCCGCCATCCACTGCATCGCTCAGTTCCAGTTCCAGAGCATCGCCACCTATGAGTCCGGATGACGGGCGCTCTTCTTCCAGTCCTCTGTCAAGTCCACCACTACTTAACGGCGCAATGCATAGCAGTTCGCGCGGAACACCCGCTGATAGCGACCACATGAGGTCAGACATGAGAACGCCTCCAATGTCTCCGCTCTGGTCTCCCCGTTCAGCCAACTTCCAGATGTGCTCTTCATTGGCCGCTAGTGTTCACTCACATCACAACAATGCACACAACGCCGCGGCCGCCGCAGCCATGTCTTCATTATTTTCATCGGCCAACCCATCAGCACATCCACTGTACGCGATGTATACCGGGTCTCACGGCTCGCACATTATAAATGGTCCCAACGGGCCTTCTTCGGCCATTCCTCTGATTCATGGCAGCGCTTTTCATTCACCTTTTCATGATCTCAAAGGTCATCCCGGCGGTGCCGGTGCACTGCCTATTGACTGGTTAGCCCGGGCTGGTCTGCTCTATCACCGCTCATCCGGTAAGTGTAAACAAACATTTATAAAGTATTGCATTATTTGTTGTTCTAATCGGAAGTGTTTAAAGTAGACTAACATTTAAGGACTTGAGTAGTGCTGAGGAATATTTGAGCCAAAGTTATCGCTTATGTATGGCTTGTATTGCATTGCTTTAGTTTGCTTTCACTTCATTGCTCTCATATCTAATCAATTTTCAAACACATATTAATATTACTGGTGTTTATGATCTCTTCCCTAATTTCATAACCGATCGGTTCCTTAAATCATATTCTCTTATAAACCGATTCTGTTTTGCATACATTCAGAGCTAAATAAGAGAGCATTTAATTTATGGTTTACTAATCCCACTCTTTATCGCTTGTGTTTACTCTGCGGTCAAAATTAGCGACGCTTTAGATTTTAGTTGTGTTTTGATATATGAGACCATAAATAAATTGTGTACTTCTCTGCACTCCTATACTCTCTATTCTTATGCTTAACTAAAAAATATTGCTTTAACTCCAAGATAAGTGAATTGGGCTTTAAATCTACTCATTTAATAACTGTGTCTACCACTTGAGCTCATCGCTAAATTGAGTGCTTTGAGTAGTGGACCCAATTACTGATAGCCGGGCCCTACCATTCATAATAATAAGCAGTCAATGAAAATAGTTTTGTTGTTGGAGCTAAGGGTCTTTCCAAAGCATTTTCACATACAGTGCTGTAGCGATAAAGATCACTCGGACTAATAGGCCAGCAATTTATGCTTCTTATGAGTCCAAACTCACTCGTATCAGAAGTGCTGCCAATTTTCAGAATGACTCACATGAGGATAGTTGGAAGATGTTTAGATGTTTTAATAAATGTCATCACATTTCAAAGGGATGTGAGCATTGATAGCCCCATGGGCTACATCTGATCCTCTGCTTGTGTTGGGTTGTGTGCAAAAAGTGATCTAATATTCACTGTTATAATAGGAATAACGATTGAAAACAAGAAGCGCTTCACTGCAGTGACTGTCATCGAGAGCAGGACAGACACAAGAAATGGTAGACTAATCAGGCAATTGTTTACTTAGGGAGAGTGGCACAGGCAGTGGCACTGGCCTGGCACAGACCATCTGCGTCCTAATATTTTAGCGGCGATCTTATACTGTGCTAACTATTCGTGTACTGTATATAATATGCCTTTATTTGGTTCCCTTTGAATAATAAGCTGTAATGCGATTTCACTTCTTTTATACCATTCCTCTAATCACATACCATTCCTCACACCCTAAAGGCTTCGCTCCCGATATAAGCCAAACTTTGCCATCACTTCTATTCAAAAAGCGATTCATAGTATTCATTCGCAAATTAAGCTCAATTTTAATTTAATTAAATTTAATAATTTATTTAAATAAAAATTTTATTTCTTTTTATAAAAATTGAATTCTTGTTTGAATTTTCTATTATTTAAAACTTTGAATTCGTTTTATTGCTTAAATGTGAACAGAAGTGCTTATAATTAGAAAATCCATTCATTGCATGTGATTATAGTGTTTGGAATACATAAAAATCATTCGTCAAATGTGTTGATCGTGTAATCAAAGTTTGTATTAAGGCTTACATTATATACATTAAATGAAAGCCTTTTCTGACAAATCATAAAATTTCAAATCAGTTTCGAAGCACTCATTAGAGAAAACGATTTTCTGGAATCGCTTTAAAGCTTTTATCGTTTATTTCGAATTATGGCTCAAATCTTATTATCGATGAATAAAAAAATTCAATATGTAATGCATAATACATGTGTCGGATCATCTATGCTAATCAATGCAATCAATTCCAGTGCTATAATCATCCGCTAAACTGTCTATTTCTTCTCTCTGTACAGTACAGTACAGTACTGTGTATGCAGTGAACGTATACAAGCAGTGGTGTCAGTAGTAATGTTACAGCAATAGAGGCAATGCTGCGGCACAGCTAGCAATGCATTTAATGCTCATGTTTTGAAGCCGAGATAATTTCTGTAGTCAAGCAAAACACCGAAACCGGGAATAAGCGAGAGTTTAATGGTGTGATGGCTTGGATGCTGCGATGCTCTGCTGGTGTGATGGGTGCTCACACACACACTCTGCTCACTCTAATCGTTGTGAGCGATGACATTAGCAATTCATGAGACTTTGATTCTGTATATATAGTGGGTGTGGGGGAGAGTCAGCCTAAGTGAATAAGTGGTATATCGATGACAGATGGTTGAGATGGCGGTAAAGAATTCACTTAACACTATTGAATGCTCGGCACAGCACGAGTGCACTACAACTATTAGAAAACATAATGCAATCAATTATACGGTCATTCAAATTATGCACGATTTCAGTCAATCCTTATTAATAATCAAAGCGTTCGCTAATTATTTGTTTTATTCAAATTCTCAAATCGATCCAAACTATTGCAAGCATTCAATGAATTTAAATGAGACCTAAGAATCAAACAGTGAACAACTTTTTTCCATTTTGCCAATTGACTCGTTGTAACGTTAGATTGAAGTTAACAAGCACATTTTTATAATTCAAAATTATTTATTGATAATTATCAAGTAATAAGAACTCATTATATAATTCTGTATTGATGTCCAAATAGTCGTCGATTAGTTTTGAGCGTCAATTCATATGAATTTTAGGAATCATATGTTGAGTCGATCTGCAAATGAATAACAAAATTCAAAACTTATTTGAAATGAAAGCGAATTAACAATTGATGAATATTTAATGCTTTCAAAAGACTTATTAGATTTGAATCTATTTATAAGCTTTGAAACGTTGTGAGCACCAGAACGAATGGCCAGTTAACTGAATTGTTAACTGTATTTTGTAATTCTCTTTACTCGCGAATTCATTTGATTGAATGCATAGCCGTTAGCGATAAAACTTAATTTGTTTTGCATTTCGTTCTCTAATTCAAAATTCTATTATTAATATCATTTGATTAGTATATGATGTACTCTAACAGTCTGTTTGTCTTTTCAATTATCTGTGAATAATATCAATAAATATCGTTTAAAGACATTAAATACTATCAAACATCTAATCAGTTGAATAACTCCCAGGTCAGGCACAGGCAGCCGTCATCGGCAAAACACGGCGCCCGAGGACTGCATTCACGAGTCAGCAACTCTTGGAGTTAGAAAATCAATTCCGAATGAATAAGTACTTGTCTCGACCCAAACGCTTTGAAGTGGCCACTAATCTTATGCTCACCGAAACACAGGTAAACTTCATTTCGATTCAGTTTATTATCTAAAGCTCCAAAAAGTCCAACTCATTATTCAGTTCTAAACAGGCATTCATTTGCATTGAAATGCTTCCATTGAATACTTACTAATTTAGCAATTAATACAGCAATTAGAATACAGTAGTCATTTCTAAACCAGCCTGGTACTCACACAACTTACACAGCACAACCTGTAATGTACAGGAAGGGTGCAGTTATACCGTATTCCCGCACAAACAGCGGATTCTAAGTGAATTTTACCAGTTTCTCAAAACCAACTAAACCCCGCCTGGCCAGTATATTGACTATTAAATGAACTAGCTTAGAAAACGCCAGTATCGCTCGTCCTCTCTCTCTCTCGCTCTCACTCTCACTCTCTCTCTCTCTCTCTCTCTCTCTCTCTCTCTCTCTCTCTCTCTCTCCGCGCGAAATGTGTGAGAGGTATTTTGATGGCCCCTAGACCAAATTTTAATGGTCCACCCTTGAACTCCCTTGTTGGCTTCTGATAAAGTCATCTGACTGAATATTTTTAGCGGAGAATTAGCAGCCAAAATCCTAGGGATGATTAGCCCCTCGGTCCATTATTGCCAATGTCTGGTATTAGCGCTGATCGAAAAAAAAATTCTTAAAATCAATTCATTGATTAAATGAGATTTATAGGCATTAATTCACATCAATTATCGCTTTGATTCACAGTTTTTCTTCAATTATAAAAAAGTTTTAATTTTTGTGGAATTGAAAAAAAAGTGTCATTACTTTAATTAATATATCCGAAAGCAAATAGTTGTGAGTAATTTCAAGTAAGTTTGGTTTAGTTAATCAATTCTAATGAATCTACAAATTAGTTAATTAGTTATTCGGAAGACATTTATATGAATGTCATCGGAGAGAGAGAAACAATTAAATGCGAATAAATTAGCGACGAATTGCGCTAATGAACAGTATTAGCAGTAATAGTAGAGAAGGAGGAGAGGAAAGGATGAATTGAGCAGTTAGAGTGAGGAACGGCAGGAACGAGAGGGCATAAGGAGAGAGGAGAGCCAGAAGTGTGGTGTGTGTGCGCTCAGTACAGTGCTGTATACCGTATGTGTGTTCATAGCAAACAATGTGAATTAAAGCGAACTCTAAGCAAACAATAAGACGATGCGATCATTTGGCGAGCGATCAGCTCTTAATTAGACTAATTTCCTGCCAGTAATTTGCATCTTGCACATCTTCCGTCGAGCAAAGGCTGGTTGTCAGCCATTAATACTAATAGCTATGCAGAACATCTATTAATCCCTCGACAGTAATGGATAGCGAAGACAAAACAAAGCATTCTTTATAGCGATGGCAAACATTAATTAAGTCTAATGTCTGATGCGTTCAATAGCGCTCGCATTCATTCAATATTATTAAATATCAAAAACGGCTAACGTTTTCGCTATTATTATAATTAAGTGTTTTGTTTATACGCTATTCTATTCTCTGTTTGCAGTGAATTACGATCACTATATCAGAGCTTAATTCACATAAGCTTTGAATTCAAAATATTATTCCATAATATTTCCGACAAAACTATTATTTTTTAAATATTCTTATATTAATATTATAAGTAATTATCGAATAAATGAAAGCAAATTAAAAGAAAAGAAATCTAATTTTCAGACCACTTATCCTAATAGCAGAGATAGGCAATGGGGAGGGTACAGGTAGTGGTATACCCCCTGTGATTTTGCTGAGGCATACCCCCCTCTAATTTTCGATCTTTTTGAGGAAAAAACGCTAAAATTGGGCACTTTTGGCCCTAAAATGTCATTCACTGTACCCCTTTTGGCAAATATTTTTGGCTTACCCCCCCCCCCCTGTCGTCAGACCCATTGCCTATCTCTGAAATAAATGGAAATAAAAATCAATAAACGAAACGCAAAAATAAAATAATTTATTTGTTTAGAAAAGTTTATAATCCAATCACTGTTTTCACTGTTGTATTCATCCAAAAGGAATATGACATCAGTTATAAGATTTTACTGTAAATACAATACAATTGTTGTTATTGTTAACAGAATTCATATAAAAATCAGATAAAATAAATTAAATTAACGTCTGCTTCATTTGACAGACAGGTCCATTCATTTTATTTTTCTGGTAGATCAAATAAGTGTAGTAACCAGTGATAAAGAGGGGAAAGGGGCCGATAATGCCTGAGACCCTGGTAAGATTACCCTTGCCTAAATGGGCGGCACATCCCATAATACTCAATACGACAATTGCAGTCATAATTATTTTGTTCTCTTTTATGACTCCAATCAATGCAATGATGACTAACACCAATGAGAGCGCAGACTCTATTATAGCCACTGTTTGTACGCGTTCTGATTGAGAAACAAATTATTAGACATTTAAATATAATCAAGTTAATCACCACTTACTAGCTATCTCCATTTCTTTTTCCTTCTCCATACAATGAACTTGGTTGTCTAAATCGGAACAAATGTCCGATAGAGCCAACCCAAACAGTGCGATCATATATAGCAATGCAATTATGGCCAACGCATACAAAACAATTAATGTTATTTTCACACCTGTAAATAGGCCCTGGTTCTTCATCTTGATTGAGCCGAATTATATTTCTAGTTATAAAAATATTTAATAATAACTGCGAAACAAAATGTTATAATAAAAGCACAAAAAATCATTTCATATAATGTTTGAATTTAATGAGTGAACAGAAACTGGCAGTCAGTATAATATTGGCATAAAATAGTGCATAAATCCTATTCAACTGAAAAAGGAAGTCCTGTTCAACCCTATGCCGTCAATTGTGTGCGTAGGCTGGCATTGGGTGACAATAATAATCGTTAATTTTTAAACTTAACCATTCAGAATAAAAAGGTACCAAGATGGTAATTTTGTTGTTCAATCTTGTTATTGCATAATTGCATACTCACTAAGAATTGTGCAGTAATTTTAAAAAGGTTCAAGCTATTGCTGTTATCCAATCAAGGTGATACAGTAATCTTAATTTTATGTTCAATTCTGAGTAAATTCTGCTCTGTTCATCCGGGAAGTATTTTCAATGCAACACAGAATAATTCGATAGTTTTTTCTTTACTTTATCACTATTAGTTAGGGATGTGCAAGAGGGTATAGACCGAATACACCCCTGAGTTTTTGAAAAAAGCCGAGCTATACCCCTAATTTTGGGCCAATTGCGGGCTGTTTTCCGCATAGTTCAGGTACGCCCCCCCTCGACTTTCAAAACTGGATTTTTGCCAAAATACCCCCCTGACTCGGCCGACATCCCTACTATTAGTACAGTTATAATAAGTACTGAATGTTTAAATTGTTTCACTGTTTGAGTCACTCTTACAGTGAGATTCACTTTAACACTGGTTTTGATTCTAACAATGAGGATCAGGGTATCAATACATCTAAAAACGGTTTTAACCTTTTTTGATAGAAAACACTCCTCAAATGATGGAATTCGGCTGAAAGACTTTCTGCTCAAAATGTGTTCCAGTACCTTTTTTAAACTTGCATTTAGTTTCTGTAATAATCAGAGTCCAGAAAACACAACAGCCTAGCCGTACATATGAGTATAGTGTGATCATAACAAAGTGGGGAGTTAACACATCAGATCAATATTAAGCAAGCTTACTTTCAAACAGAGTTCAATTATCCGGTTTCAAATGGTAAGTTGCAAGTTGAAAGAGTACTTTTTTCAACACAAAAATGTCATCCTTTAATTGCCTTTGAAAGTTAACCTGCTGACTATTGATTAGATGTTCTACGTCCCACTTTGTAGATAGTGAATACACCAGACTCATATTTACAGCTAGGCTGCTGTGTTTTCCGGACTCTGGTAATAACTGTTTAAGGCTATTTATAAATATTAAAACGACAAAATATAGATAAGTACAAATATAGACTTGGTGAAATATATTCCTTTTAAAATATGAATCATTCGGTTTATTTTCTCAATTTTTGCACGAGTTTTGGGCAAAATTGCATTTCCTTCACAACACTAACCGGACTTAAAATTATTTATAAAATGATTGAAAATTAGAAAAATTCTAATTATTCTTAAATAACTATTGAATGCATTAATTTGTCGAACAGTTTGCTAAACATTATGAAAGTTATTCTGTATTTATCACTAATAATAACCAGTTCTTTGGGCAATGAGTTTAAATTCTACAACCATTGCCCGTTCACTGTATGGCCCGGTTTACAAGGCAATGCTGGAAAAGGCAATCCAGAAAACGGTGGCTTTGCTCTGGGTCAATATCAGACACGGTCCGTTTTTACTTCTAATGATTGGGCAGGCAGATTTTGGGGCCGAACTAATTGTGATGGCACTGGTCATTGTCAAACTGGAGATTGTGGCAAGCTCAAATTTTAAATACAGTTTTATATTTATCTTAACAAGCTAATTTTAATTGTCTTTTTAAAATAAGTAAAATCATATATAATCATTACTGTAAATATTACCTTGTTACTTCAGGTAATAGAATTCAATGCAATGGCGCGGGTGGTGTTCCTCCAGTGACCCTGGTTGAGGTTTCGCTGGCTGGTTGGGGCAATAAGGACTTCTATGACGTATCCCTGGTCGACGGCTACAATTTACCCATCAGAGTTAAACCTATTCCGGGCACATACCGTACAACAGGAGGTGGCAAATATGACTGCGGTGAAGCTGGGTGCAATGCTGACCTTAACGCAAGGTGTCCGGGTGAATTGGCCATCAAAAGTGGCCAGTGGACAGTAGCTTGTATGAGCGCGTGCATGAAATTCAATACAGACCAGTATTGTTGTAGAGGAGCGTATAATACGGCACAGACCTGCAGGAGTAGCGCCTGGCCACATAATTACCCGGCTATCTTCAAGCAAGCTTGTCCCAATGCCTACAGTTATGCTTTTGATGATTCGCTTAGCACATTTACTTGCCAGGGTAATCCTCATACAGCTTATGAGATTACTTTCTGTCCATAAAAGTTGAAATAATAACCAAGGTGATTAATATGTTTGCAATGAACATGATCAAATGCCTGCTTATACTAATTAAAATTCTTATAATATTTGCTATAATTATATATTTTATTAAAAATTTGAATAAACTGTATGACTAACTATAATATGTATTATTGAAAAAATTACATGGATTATGATAAATAAATCAATTTTCCATTTAAATAATTGCGACCAACAGATCTTGGTACATTTATGGTTTTCTCTGAATTTTATGAAAAATGTTTCAATTATTCAATTTTAAGTGAAATATTTCGTTCATTAAATAGTTTTGTCCCAAAAAATAATTGATTTTATGAAATGTGTCTTTATTTAAGAAGTGGACAGCGAGGGTACCAGGGTATGAAATCCGTTCCGGATTTTCATAGAAGACTAAAATTTGTGCTTGCTACTTTTTACATCTCAATTGTATTCCGTCAAAAGCGGATGTTTTTTAGCAAAAACTTTGTTATGACTAATGCGTCCGAACTGTAAATGTTTTGCAGACATTCGTGTGTTTTGTCGTTTGAAAGATAAAACATTTTTTTTGGATTTCCTTAAATCAAAGCAAAAGCTAATAAATCTATTTTTAGACTTCAGTACTGTATAGTGTATGACCAAGCTCTTTATACCAGTATAAGATTGCAAACTAAAATAGAACCTGGCAACATTTGCAACTATTTCATCCGCAATGTTTCAGAGCATTAAAACTCAATAATTTTGTTATATTTTATTTATTTATTATTCAATAGACATAAAAGTCATTAGAAATTCAAAAATATTTTTATTCAGAATTGTTTCATATTTTTCATATAAATAATGAAAATAATATTATTTTTAACATTGATTAATCAAGTATTGTGTCAGGGTTATTTTAAACTGGTTCTAAATGAAGAATTTGAGAATAAAACTCTGGACCAAAACATATGGATTGACCGCGAGAATGACCCAGTCAACTGTGAAGGTAATTTTTAAATGCTCATGCTAATTTAAAAATATTCAAGCATGTTCACCTGGTTTATTTATGACAGGCAACGGAATGAAACAATTAAACTGTAATACGAATAGTAGCGATAATTTAATACTGACCGATGGGGTGCTGGCTATTAAAGCGATCAAGCACAGTTATGATAGCACACATGGTTACACTTCAGCAAAGATCATGACCCGACACAATTATACTTATGGAAGATTCGAAATAAGAGCCGCTCTTCCGGTCGGAAAGATGTTGAGACCGGCTATGCTTTTATACCCTACGACTCCACTGCCTGAAAATAAGACCTGGCCTAAAAATGGTCAAGTTGATATAATGACCAACGCTCAAACAAATGAGATTGGCAATGGCGCTCATTTTAACCGGGACAATGAATATGCGATCTATTATACGAATTGGAGAGCAAAGGCTAATCTAAACAACTTTAATACCTATGCCGTCGAATGGACTTCATCTGAGATCCGCTGGTTTTTCAATGAAATAAATTATTTTAATTTCAGTTTAAGTGAAACTAAAAGACCGAATGGAAGTCCTTTTGATAAACCCTTTCAATTGATTATACATTTAGGTGTCGGCGGTAATACTGGGTTTGATAATCAAAAATTGAGCTGGTACGATTATTACTTCTGGGAGTGCTCTGCACTTATCCTGGATTATGTCAGGATTTATGCTTGGATAGATGAAGAGACAGGTCCATTGCATTTAACTAGACTTAACGATACACTGAAAAGCGATTCTGCTCCGGGTATTTGCAAAAATATTATGCCATTTAGACTAAGCTCAATTTCAATTTTTATACTGATCTTGCTCATTTTAGTGTCAATCATATTCATACCGATTATCGTTATTTTAATTGTAAGAAAAGTCAGATTAAATCGGCTTAAAATGTATGATGATGCTATTGAGCTAGATCAGAAGCCTGAATACAATGATTATGATATTCCTTATTATATTAATATTGATGAAACTGATCTGAATGAATGTGCCGGCTCAGTCGGTGCTAATATACCTGCGAGTAATAGCTATCTATCGATATTGAATAGCAAACAGAATAGTAGTGCAAATCTGTCGGAATTTTCAGAATCAGAAGAGACGGGTAATGATAAGAACACATAAATTGTGTTCGGATCAAATATTATTTGTAAAACATTTTATTGTTTAATAAAGAAAATTAAGAATAATTTGCAAATTTATTTAATTAATTATTTCTGATATTTATTATTCAGTAGTAATAGTACTACAGTCCTGCCCGTCAGTAATCTAACAAAACAGAGATGTCCAAAAAAACATATCCTATCAAAAATCTGGGTGAAAACTAACGGGTCATCTCAGTTGAGTAATTCATTGTTTATAATTGATTTTGTTATCATTCATACAATACTTAATAAAGAATAGCAAACAAAACGGTATAACAGCTGAGATTGCACTGCAAATGGAAATGGAATCAGTGATAGGCAATGGGGGGTATAGGGGGTATACCCCCTGTGATTTTGGCTGAGGCATACCCCCTCTGTTCTTTAGATTTTTAGAGGAAAAACCTCGAAAATAGGGCACTTTTGGCCCTCAAAAGTGATTCATTGTACCCCTTTTGGCCAAATTTTTTGGCATACCCTCCCGTGTCGTCAGACCCATTGCCTATCTCTGGTATAACAGCTGAGATTGCAATGCAAGTGGAAATGGAATGACATAATAGGATATGAAACAGACTGGCTGTTTACAATTGTCAGGAAGTATGGAATCCAAGCCTTCCTAATGTTGCGGACCTTATCTTCATAAACAGGGCCAGGTTCTTGATGTTAAACAAAAGTACAGGAGCAGGAATGCTATTTTTAGACTAGCAGGATGCTTTTACGTCAATAAACACTTATTCGTCGCTGTATTTTGTTCTCCCAAAACAACTGGAATTTTTGCTAACAATAAAAGACAAATGAAATAAATTATAAAAGCATTAAAAGTAATAAAACTGCAATTATTATGAAAATCTACACTCTCTTAGTTTTAATTAAGTTAGTTTTATGCCAGGATCAATTCGAACTTATTTTTCACGATGAATTTGACGAAGAGGCTATGGACCAGGGCAAATGGGAAATTGATAATGAGATATTTGGATGCGGTGGTAGGCATAATACTTTCATTCATATAACCATGCTCATGTGCTTGTTCATCAAGAACATTTAAATTATGATATTTTAGGCAATAAAATGAACCAGTTGAACTGTAATACGAATAGAAGCGACAATTTAATACTGGCCGATAATGTGCTGGCTATTAAAGCTATCAAACAACAATACATGGGTAACAAGATGAAGTATACTTCAGCGAAAATCATAACCCTAGAGCCTTTTACTTACGGTCGCTTCGAAATAAGGGCCGCTCTTCCGGCCGGTAAGATGTTAAGACCGGCCATTTTTCTCTTCCCTACGGCGAAGGAAACTTTGTGGCCTGAGCAAGGTCAGGTGGATATAATGACCTACACACAGAATGACACTCTGATTGGTACAGGCATTCACTTTAGACTAAACGGGAAAAGACAGTACAACAACGAAGTATACAATACTAGCGCTAATCTAAACAACTTTAATACCTATGCTATCGAATGGACTAAAACTGAGTTTCGCTGGTTTTTCAATGAAATAATTTATCGCAGATTTAATTTGAGTCAAACATTGGGACCGAATGGAAGTCCTTTTGACAAACCCTTCCAATTGGTTATACATTTGGGCGTCGGGGGTGGGTTAGCAGAGTTAGGGGCGTTTCCGGGTCAAGAATTGAGCTGGTACGATCATTACTTCTGGAAATGTTCGGCACTTATCCTGGACTATGTCAGGGTATATAAATGGCTAGAAAATGATACTGGTCCAATGAATGTAACACTGCTCAATAACACTTTAGAGAGGGTATCTGTTCAAGGCATTTGCAGTGATATCATGCCATTATCCGGAACATCTTTAATAATAATTGCTCTGCTCATTTTATTGTTAATAATATTCATGCCCTTCCTCATTTGTTTCATAGTAAGACAGGTCAAATTGAGACGACTTAATACTTATGATGATCATATTGTACTTGAAGATAATGATAACTATGTTCCAGATGATTATGATATTCCATATGATGTCGGGTTTAAAAATTCTGAGAATTCTACTAATGATTCAGATGTCGGCTCAGATATAGGCCTTAATAATCAATTGAGTTCTAGTCATCTATCGATAGCCAACAAAAGTAAACAAAATTCTTATTCAAATGTCAGTCACTTTTAAATAGTGTTTAATTTCATTATTCTTATATAAACTTTTAATTTTGTTGATCAGTGTACTTTGAAAAATAATCTGGAAATAAACATGCTGTTAGTCAATCAATGCCCCTGCACGATTTTGATTTCAATTTCAAATAATGCTAATTCAGATCTTTCACATATAACATTAAAATCAACGAGCTATTATCTTTTCTATCAAATATTTAGTGTGCATCCCTGTTTGCATGCCCAAATAAAGAATTAACCGGAACGACTTTTTAAGATATCATAGAATGAATGTGACTCAGCTCACTTTCACTTAAATAGAAATCACATAAATTAATAAATATTTCATTTTATTATTTATATAAAAACACAATATTTTTATAAATCATTGTTAGATAAAAGTTATTAAATGTATGCAAATATTAGTTATGAAAATCTGTATTCTATTACTGTTAATGAGCATTGCATTGTGCCAGGATCAATTCCAGCTCATATTCAATGATGAATTCGATACTGAGATTCTCAACCAGACTAAATGGATTATTGATAATGAAGAGCAAGGTTGTAGTGGTAAGTTTAAATGTTAATAGCATTTAATTTGACCATGCTCATTTTGAAATTCAATTAAAATACAGGCAATTCAATAAACCAATTGAATTGTAATACGAATAATAGCGAGAATCTAATACTGGCAGATGATGTGCTGGCTATAAAAGCTATCAAGCAGCAATACAAGGATAACAAGGAAGAGTATACTTCAGCCAAAATCATAAGCCGACACAATTTTACTTATGGAAGATTCGAAATAAGAGCCGCACTTCCAGTCGGAAAGATGTTGAGACCGGCTATGTTTTTAAGCCCGACGACACCCGGAACCTATCCTGAGAAGGGTCAAATTGATATCATGACGAACGCACAGACAGCTGGAATCGGAAATGGAGCTCATTTTAATAGAGTTATTCCAAGAAACGCGAATAGCCCTTACACGGCTAGTGTAACCCTGGATCAATTCAATACCTATGCTATCGAATGGACCAAATCTGAGATCCGCTGGTTTTTCAATAAACACATGATATTTAAGTTCGATATAAGTGAAACCCAGAGCAGTAATGGCTACCCGTTTAACAACTCCTTTCAATTGGTTATACATTTGGGCGTTGGCGGGGATTATGGGTTTCCCGGTCAAGATTTGAGCTGGTACGATTCACACTTTTGGGAATGTTCGGCACTTATCCTGGATTATGTCCGCATTTATGAATGGGCTGAATTGAATACGGGTCCAGTTATTGAAAAATTGACTAATTTCACTGGAAATTCTAGATTGGCCCCGGATATTTGCAGGTCAATTATGCCGGCTAACTATTTAGTCATTATTTCAGTTCTAATCATAGCATTGATTCTGTTTATACCGATTGTCATATATTTGTTGATTCGATACAAAAGAGTGAACGAAATAAAACGAATTAATAGAGAAAATTCGGTTTATTACGACAATTGTGAAGTATATGATAGAGTTGGCCCGGCTAATGAGTATGAAGATCCTATTTATAATGATTATGATTTTAATAAAGAGAATCCTTTAGTAGGAAATGCGGGCTCAAGTCTCGGCGTTAAAAAGGGTCTGGGTAATAGTTATTTATCAATAACAAATCTTGACGTTAAGAAGCAACTAGGTAATAGTTATTTATCTATGACCAATCTTGATGCTGAAAAGGAACTGGGTGATAGTTATTTACCAATGACAAGACGGAGTAAGTAATAATGTTGTTTCACTAATATGTGGGTGATTGATAACAATGTTCTCCCTGATGGAATTAATTTTATCAAGAATATTTTATGAATATTTATTTAACTAAATTATATGAATATTTAAAATTCTAAACAATTATTTTGTCTGTATTTTTCGTTTATTGTAACCCTGATATTTTGTGACCCTGTATATCTGTGATCTAAGAATGAAAAAATAGTAATTATTTGCTTCAAATTTAATTATCGAAAGCATTAATTTCATCGATTGATATCTCAATTAAATATTGTTTTTGTAATAAATCAATAAACAAGGTTGATAAAGAATTACGTTAACTCCGCTTTTGTAGCATTTTAAGAATTAAGGTACTAATTGTAGCTACCAAGAATATTTTAGATATACAGTTTAGCGAAATTTTTCTTCAGTAAACCCGTACAGGCCATCCACACAACCAATTCGTAAACCTAACCCTGTATACTCCACTCTTTATTATGAACGTGGAGTTGAAAATCATTCTAATTATGAATAACATGTAAAGCAAACGATTTTAATATTTTTCTCATTAATAAAAGAAATATAAATTGTTCCGAGCATTCGAATCAATCTATTTGTAACAACGCATCAGTGTAAAATTTGAATAGCTATTGAAAGAAATAGTTCTAAAATTAATTTTATCCAGAGATAATTAAAAAATAGTTGCAGTACAATACAGTGTGGTTGATAAATTAGACCAAGTTTAACTCAATGTAGTAATACTATTGCTACATTGAGTTAAACTTGCTCTAATTTATCAACCACGCTGTACATCGATAGACACTATAAGGCTTGCAAGGCTTACATCGAGGCTTACACTACAAAATGTTAATTGATATACTCTATATTAGTGCACATATTGAGTAGGGATGTCCAATGTGTATAACCAAAACGCCTTCTGGCTAATTTCGTTTGAATTTGAAACTTGGTTGGGCAAACTGTATTGGATCATAAAACGTGCATAATTCACTATACCCTGCACGATTTTGATTTCAATTTCAAATAATTCTATTTCTGAAGTTTCACATTTAAATAAACAAGCTACTATATGTCTATTTTATATTCAATGTGCATCCCTGCTTTTGTGCTCATATAAAGAATTACCTGGAACCACTTTTTAAGCTATCATAGAGTGACTCACTTGTCAGCTCACATTCACTTTATTTTTGCAATCAATCCATTGTTAGATAAATACTATTAAAAGTAAACACATATTAGTTATGAAATTATTTATTCTATTAATGTTAGTTAGCATTGCTTTGTGCCAGGATCAATTCGAACTCACATTCAATGATGAATTCGATAGTGAGATTCTCAACCAGACTAAATGGATTATTGATAATGAAGAGCAAGGTTGCAGTGGTAAGTTTGAATATAAAATAGCAGTTAATTTGACCATGCTCATTAATCTTATAAAACGTACTCTATTTCAGGCAATAATGAAAAACATTTGAATTGCAATACAAATAACAGCGAAAATATAATACTTAGAGATGATGTGCTGGCTATAAAGGCTATCAAGCATCAATACATGCAAAATAAGAACCAGTACACTTCAGCCAAAATCATAACCCGACAACATTTTACTTACGGAAGATTCGAAATAAGAGCCGATTTATATTTAATTTCGATATAAGTGAAACCCAGGGCAGGAATGGCCACCCGTTTAACAAACCGTTTAACTTGATTATACATTTGAGCGTTTGGGGGGGAAGTAGAGTTTTCTGGTCAAGTTTTTAGCTTGTATGATTCACACTTTTGGGAATGTTCGGCTCTTATCCTGGATTATGTACGCATTTATAATTTGGTTGAATTAAATACGGGTCCATTTATTGATATATTGACCAAATATACTAAAAAAACTAGATTGGCCCCGGATATTTGCAGGTCAATTATGCCGGATAACTATTTAGTTGTCATTTCAGTTCTAATTATAGTATTGATTCTGTTTATACCGATTGTCATATGTGTGTTAATTCGACACCAAATAAGGAACGAAAGGACCCTGATTAAAGAATTGGGTAATAGTTTGGTTTGTCATTGATAAATAACTAAATAAGAATTTTATCATCATATTATGTGGCTGATTTATAGCAAATTTTACCCCGATGTAATTACATTTATCAAGAATATTAGTGAATATTTATTTATATGAAAAATATTTAAAATTCCTAAAAATTATTTGGTTTGCATTTTTGCTTTATTGTTACCTGATATTTTGTGACCCTGTATATGTTTAATCTATTTATGGAAAAATAATTATTTTTGTTCGGATATTGATATTAGAAAACTATTTGATCCAAATTTAATTATCGAAAGTATGTATTTTATCGATTGATATCATAATTAAATTTTGTTTTGTAAAATATAAATAAACAAGGCTGATACAAAATTACGTTAGCTCCGCTTTTGTATATTTTTAAGAAATACAGAAACGACCGAAACTTTATACACAAATAGGAGTTAAATATTAAGAAAAATAATTAATTAATTTCAAATCCAATATCTAGTTTCTGTTATCAACTTTACATGTACTATGTAAACAAGCTACATTTGGTATTAATATAACACAGAATTTATACCTGTACACTTTTATACCCCATATTATGTTTTGTGTAAACTATTGCTTTAATAAAAAATCTATAATTCTTAAAGACATTCCCCATTTGTAGTAGCACTGCGGCTAAAATATTCACCAGAATATAATTTATATTTATTTTTATTTTGGAATAAGTTTAATAAATTCGTTAACAGAAAGGAATCATTAGTTAGTATTGAGAAGAATAAGGAATATTTCGATCAATAATTGTTTTAAGTTTGAATTAATGTGAAATATATACCAGTACTAATGCAAATGAAAAATTGAGCTTCTTTTGTTCTGGGGAAAAAAGAGAATAACTAACAAAATAAAGCGAACAACAAATAAATTTTTTTAACTAGAATCAAATTAAATACTAATATTTAAATTGAGCCAGGTTAGAAAAACTAAAATGAATGACTTATTCATGAGTTTTATGAAATATATTCAACCAAATAAAGTCAATAATTGCTATAAAAATCAGAGGACATCAACAAATCTGACTGTGATTTCAGAGGTATTTAATTTAATTAATAAAAACTATTTTATACTCAAATAAAATATTGTTTTTCTATTTTTTTTAGTTGACTTTCAGCGGATTTTATAACAACTTATTTATGAAACTGATGTGCACTTTGAATATGAGTATTACGTTTAAGAATAGATATGGAAATTACAAAATAAAGGTAAGTAATTGTGATAATCTATAAATGATGATGGTAATTGTGAAACTATTCTGGTGACTATATTTTGTTACAGAGAAACGAATTGAGTTTAATAGAGCGACCAATAAATGAGGACAATATTACTGTAGTATTGCATATACCCTATAGAGTGAACTATTTAATAGAGATATTAACAGTGAAGACAATCA
>JAQIWA010000509.1:0-30300 GCA_034693305.1 Eueremaeus valkanovi
AAATTTACGGTAAATTTACCGTAAATTACGGTAAATTTACCACCAAATCATAATTTACCGTAAATTAACAACGTTAGCGATAATTCAATTATATGATAGATAAGTGGAAATGAGGTCTAAATACTAAATATTTTCTGATGTTTTTGTGTGTTTCCAATGCCTGTCAAATGTTTTACTTTTATTCATTAAACTAATGATTGCATTCAAAATACAATAGCATTTGTTGCGGAAAATGGTTTTCAATTATTTTTAAGTATCGCTCGCTTTTGCTGTTGTCCTCCAATTGAACTCAAGTTCACATCATTTCCAACGCATCGATAATTAAAAGTCTACACAAATAGAGCTAACATTAAAGTTTGCTTTTTATGAATTCGGTTCAAAAATACATACAATTTATTATATTTGGAAATATTATTTATATATATGTTTCAAATATCAGAAAAGGAATAGTCAGGTAGAATAGAAAATTTATTATTACCCTTCAGCCAGGTGATATGATGCTCAAATTATCATAAAATAAAGACTCCGAACAGATTTTCATTGAGACGTCAGATTAATTCAAACCTAAATTTTATAGTTGTGTTAAAACTATTATTTTGTAAAATCTTCTGCAATTCCCCGAAATACCGAAGAATTTTACAAAAACTAGAGGTTTTGAGACAATCTTTGCTAAATTATTTGAATTTGAAAAACAGCCAGACACTTCTTTGATAATCTCTGCTTTTAAGATATTATGAAATTTCAAAATCCCATAGAGTTTGTGTGATCCACGATGATCCTGAGCCTCTACATTGTATGGCGAATGTGTATCTGTATATGCGATTCATTTCTTATTATATTTGGCGTAAATTATTCCGATATGTATTGAATCGACTAATGAATGCCTGCAATTATAAACGATGCGCAACACCTGACCCCCGAAGGCCTACACCTGAGCGCATAATCGGATAGACGAATAGTCAGGTTAATGGCACCGACTGTGACACCAATTAACGATTAGTGGCACGTATGACACCTGTCGTCCAAATGCAAATCAAACCGTTCATATGGTTCGGCAACACATAAGACAACGACTATTATTATTATTATTATATTTCATAAAAGACACACTCATTCAGTCATCCGAGTCAACCAAATTAATGGCATTATCCGCATGTTTTTTGCGACACACGAACCACTATGGCTTATATGGTATGTGCAAGTTGGACGAACAGGGGGAACCAGATCAAAAGAATGCCTGGCCCACACAAATTGTCGATAACTTAATACTTTTCATTATAATTTTGCGTGACTTAAGCAACATTAGCTATTATCCATTACCCAGGGAGTTCAATAGAATTTACAGGAAATTAGGTTCTGGTGTGTAGGCTCCATAAGAATACGAGGGTAATTTTAGTATTTCCTAAATATCATTGCTTGCAAAAAGTGGCGGATCACCAATAAGGCACAGATACTGTTTCATCATATGTTAGCCAATCAATCAATTATTTTATGTATTAATATAAACACTGAAACAATTTGTTTGAAATACTGTATTATTTTTAAGTACAGAATAATAGCTTAAAATTATCTATGGATTGGTTTCGATCATCAAATGCATTGCGATTTTAATTGCTTTCAATAGAAATTACTTAATAAATAAAAATAAACTTCAGTCAAAACATTAATATTCATAACAATACTCGTGTAAATACTACCCAGTCCATTGAAATATGAGAAGAAAATAAGTTAAAGCATAAAGGGTTGGAACATGTTATCTGAAATCGTGATTATATTACATATTCTTTTGTGAGATTTGTCACTAAAGCTATAAAAACAGTTAATATGTTATTGTTTTGAATTTCGGACAAAAAATTGTTTGTATTTTATTTTATTGAAATATTAGACAAAAGAATCAGTAGTTAACTACTCGTGCCGTTCATTGTGTTGCCATCACTAGTGTTCAAGTCATGGAAAATCATTTGGTATCGTCGGGTGTAATGATAATTGAAGTTTGGGTCACACAAAGTGGTGTCTAATCATTCAAGTGTCTACTCTTCCCTCTATGTATGGCATTGTCTTTTTTATCTGCTGGAGCTCCGGGTCATCGAAGCAAGAAAATGATGAAATATGTCTGATATACTCCTATCCAATATACTCTGGCAGTCGTTGTCAGTAGTAGTTTGCGATCACAACAAATGAATATAACTTATCATATAATTCGTATACAAGTTCTACACTATATCTGTATTTCTTTCTCTCGTCTCTGCACTGGTATTACAATACAGTAATTGCATTTCACGCTTAACCATATGTTACCACTGATGGACCAATTTCTGGATGTTTCACATTTTGGTTGTCGTCATACACCGAATCATTTAAATTAAGCTTTTTTTTCGTACAGAAAAATATATTATAATAATTGAGATCCGCTCAAGAAGTCTAATCAGTATGATTTTAAATGTCAATGGCATCGACTGCAGGAACCATAGGAATTATTATTAGCTCTCATTACCATTTTATTGGTATTATATAATTATTGGCCAAAATTATTTTAAGCGCATCCGACACATTCATATTGCTATATGTTTTTACTTTTCTTTTCTTTTTGTAGAAAATAAGAATAAAATATAATTATAATTATTATTAGTTTGAATACAACATTAGACATAAGGCAGAGAGGAATTAGATTTTCTCAAATGTTTTTATATTTCCTTACATTTCGTATTCAACGCACTTCTAGAAAGTAATGCCTTTTCTGGTGCGAGTGAAGTACAATTAAATATTATCAATAAATAAGAATAATTTTAATTTTTTTTGTAAAATTTTGCAATTTTTGAGAATATATTAGAAATTACTTTGAATTTTGTTATTTTTTTTTGAATATTTCTATTCATTTTAGCACTGTAATCTATTCTGACCTTGCTTAATTTTTCTGAGTAATTTAAATTTAAAAATATATTTAAATCACATAAACCCAGGTTAAATATGATTACTAATTTTAAACATTCAGATTACATTTTAAAAATAGTCATCTCTGAGTTTAATTATTCTCAGAAAGTATAAAAATATATTCAATAATAATTGTATCAAATATTTGAATAAAATTGAAAATAAAAATCAGAGATGAGTAGCAATTATGATGAGTCGACTGCACCAAAGTTTAAATGACTTCTGGTATAGAAATATAATCAAATTAATCAGGTTAGTCGTAGGATAAATCAATATAACTCTACTTAAACTCATTATACAATCAGCGATTTCATAACATAATTTTAGAACTCATCCTGGCTAATTCATATTGATAGAACCAAAATAACCAGGCTCAGAAGATTGAGGGACTATTTAGTCTCAGAAAATAAAATGCATTGAAGCGAACTCGTAGTGAGAAAGCACTGTATGTTTGGAATTGTATTTGATATGAATTCACGTCTTCAACATTTATCACAACAAACATCCGAACACTCATTCATTTCGATGTCATTTCGGTCAAACAATTTATATTTTTCACGGCTGTCGGTCCTGTCGGCGCTCTCTGTGCTGTCAGTACTACATAGTATCACACTTTTAAACAATTTAACAAACGATTGGGAAAACTGTACGAAACTGTGCGGAACTGTTTTAGAACTGTATTCATCGCTCCTATTCTTCTGACTCTACTGTCTATAAAAACAGAGTCCAATCGCATATAACTATCATTTAGTTATTTTTGTTTCCAGTTCTCCAATAATACTCTCTAAGGCCTGAAATCTTTCTCAAATTTGAATTCTTTTGCATTTTTAGATGAAATGGTTTTTCTGAGAACTGAAAGCAGTTTTCTATGTCTTGGATAACAACAAAAAAATAAATAATGATTTCATCAATCAATCGGTTCCTTTTTGGAGACTTTCATAGTTTGAATCAGAGATGTGCACATCCATGTCCCTCATTCCAGTCGTATGCCATAGATGTGGTAAACCTATGCAGAAAATCAAGTGAAACGACAGTAATTTCGCAATTTTGAGTCTGAGTTAAATTTAGCCGATTTTGATTGATATTTCGATTGAATTTTTCATTAAAAATAACTTTTGCTAATTATAGAAAATAAAACTGAGAGTTAATTGATTAACTTCGATACCTAGAGCATCTCGAACTATTTGTTCTACTCGATTTTTGAGGCTCAACAACTTTACCCATCCCTGGTCTGAACGAAGACTACGATTACGACGAAAAGCATTTAAAATAAATGACATTAAAGACAGTCAACAAAAGAGAGGAAAATAACTATTGAGTCGAAAATTCTCATTAATACTCAATACATATCAATAAATCAATCATCTCTTTAAAGATTGAATTATTGGAGAATTGAGTATGCTCATATTTAAAATGTCATATCAATCAGACAAAATCAAAATTCAAATAAAAATGATTGAGAATTGATAAACTGGGTGATTTCAGAAAATGGAAGAATCTTAACTAAAACATTGTTGACATTCAAAATCTATTTTAGAAATTCATACATGGTATTATATAGGGATGTGCAAGGGGTATAGACAAAATACCCCTAGAGTTTTTTTTGGCAAAATAACCCACGGTGTTTTGAGAGTAGTGCTAGATACATTTCTAAGCTAACGTATGGTGAGTATTGATTGTCAGTATTTATTTGAGAAACAAAAGATAAAATGAAAAGCAATTCAAACACATTTAATAACAGCATGTATTTGGTAGCGAAGCTAAACTGTCTGAAACTAATAAACCCATTATAGTTAGTCGAGTGTACTGTACGTGATATTTGGCTATTGGGCTAAAAAATCTATTGTTTCCTTACAATAGTCTACTGGAATAAAATACGGTGTTTTGTGTTGTGCCGTAAGAAATTCATATGCCTTTTATGCACCAAATCTATACAGGCATACACTGTATACACTGGCACACAATTCGATTGCATAGACAATCCCAACATCCATACGCTTGCATTGAATTGCATTCACGCACAACAATATTTATATATCCAATACAATACACATTATATGCTCTCTCTCTCTCTCTCTCTCTCTCTCTCTCTCTCTCTCTCTCTCATAGAAATCCAGGACTATTTGAATCAAACAAAGCATCAGAATAAATATAATGGATCACATATGACCCCAACCCCAACAACGCGATTTCGCTAACAATAGTAGTGCCGGCGAGGCATTCGGGAAATGGCTTACATCGGCAGTCAAATCCATATAATGATCCAAATTTACGCTGTAATCCAATTTCTATTAACATTTTTAATAAATATATTTTGACTTTAATTTTAACCTTATTCAATCTGCGTATTTACTAGAAGATTAAATTCATCCAGCTTCAGTTGATATAATTGATTTTTAAAATTTCAATTGATTTTTAAAATTTTATTTATGAATAATTTTAATGTTTAAATATTTGATAGTTTTTTTTGATTCAAAATATATGTAAAATATAATGAATAATAGTTTTGTGAAATAAAAATAGAATTTTAAACAAATAAATATTGATTTGTCTGTATTGAGTCAAAGATTTTTTTGTTGGTCAATAGGGAGAGAGAAAGGAGAGAATCGGTTGTGTATTGTGAGTTGAATTCTGTATGAGAACAACACAACCGTATATATGGATTGGGTTTGTATGGTGTGATTGTGTGATGCATTCGGTTGGCCAAAAATGATGCCAATACGAGTCAGACATTTACATTAAAGCCATTAGAAAACTGTTGGCACTGTTGGCACTGTTAGCAGTGCACCTATTCTGGCATTAAGACCACTGCGGTATACCGTATACCGACATTGTATTGACTGACATCGGGCACAGGAAAACGACTGTGCGTTTGGAGAAAAACAAATTTTATTACTTTAAAAGGAGTCGCAAAGAGAGTGAGTAAGAGAAGAGAGAGTCGACGACAATAATGAGCAGAATTTTGACGAAAATAAAATTTATGCATCCATTAGATTGACGTGAATTGCAGTTTGCATTCAAATGAACAAATTCTTGTTTTTCTATTTATTCTGCTTCTTATGTTTGAATATTTGTTATACAAACGTATAATATATGAAAAATACAGAAATTATATTGAGTTTAGAAATTATCATAATTTTTATTTTACATTCAATTCTTGATATATTTGTACTTCAATACAGAATTCAATAATATATTTATATCCGAATAAGTTTAATAATGTATTGGTATATAAAATATATAAGAAAAACAAAATAAGCGAAAAATTCTTTGAAAGATGAGTAGAGAAGAGATTCTGAATTTTTAATAATTTGCTGTATATGTAGTATCTTTGCCGCTATTCTCTCTCATAGTTCAGCTCAGTTAGTGTTTGTTAGTTTCTATTGTTTATATAGACTTTTCCTACAAGTATTGGAAAACATCCTAAAAACCTAAAAACTTAAAACATTTCGCTATCTTATGCCCACTCATGCATTGTTAAAATGTGTTTGTTGTGTATGTGCTATGGATTGTCTGCTTAGTAACAACATGTTTCTCATCGGGATTACAATTTTCATATACAGTACTCTTTATTTTTCTACATAAATATATCATAAAATTATATAATATAAGAGCCATATGTACTGTACATTCAGATCGGAGTACTTTTTAGAGAGAAAGATAACTTTAAAAGCCATTCATGTATAATGATTTGAATATGATTTCATACAAACATATTCTCTGCTTTGCATTTCAGTCCGAATCACAAAAACTGAAGAATTCTTTTATGAAATCAAAATTTTATAATTCAAATGCTTTATCAGTATCTTTGAACATCTTATATCATTATGAGATGTTGCAAGGTAATCAGTCAAATATTTCCTCAAGCTTTAAAAATCAGATATTTATAAATCAATTTTTTTGCTTGTTTGAATTAATACTTGCTGATTTTGTTACTTGGTAATTCTGGATTTTATCTATTTAATTTTTAAACCAATGTTTTTGTATTTATTTTTAAAAAGGTTTTTCTAATTATGTTTCGCAAAAAATATATTTGAATTTTAATATTTTGCCAGAAATTCATTGAAAAATATTTTATATGATATTTGAATGAAAGACGAAACAACTCATAGAGAGATATAAAGGACTAATCTGTTAGCAGAGGAATAACGCAATTCTTTCTTTAAAAAATAATATATAAATATGAATCACAAAAATACTAATACCAGTAAATCTGATGCTGTGTTAGGAAAATTCAGTCGCGATTTCCCCATCTCTTTGTCAACTCTCAGTTCACTCACTCTCTCATCACTTTCCTCTGCTCTGCGCTCTATTTTTTCTCCTATTATATACTCAGTTAGTGGTGTGCTGTATATGAAAACGCAAAGTTGTATAATAGTGGGTTTAGTGCTGTCTCAGTGGCGAATACTCTGTGCCGGCACAGACTCACTATATCGCCAGTCATACTATCAAAGTCTAGTAAATCAAAATGAATTTCAAACATAAATTTTCAGTCATTTGTTGCATAGAATATGTTAAAAATCTGCGCGAATATAAAGGTTAGACCAAGTATTTTGAGACACGATTAGCTTATTAGCAAACACTGAATAGTTTGAGTTTGAAAAGAAAAAGGGGGAGAAATAATTTCAAGTGGTACATCTATAAGCATTCAAATCGATTGTTGCCCTCAACTGGTCTTATCCTAATCCTTATCAGCAAAGGATTAAATTATAATCTGTCTCAAAATACTTGGTCTAACCTTTAATCAATTCATACAATAATTTCACGTAAATTGGTTTTATTGGAAAAAATTCTAATTGATTTACATAAAAATATTATTTCTCTCTATACGTAGTGATCGGCAAAGTGAATGTCGTTGCAGAGATGCGGAACCATTGATGTGCCTATCGGTAGCAAACATATGTCTCTGAGCGCAAAGCTTTTTAGACTCAACTTTTAGTTTCGATAAAATGTTTTTTCTTTCGCTTCAATCTTATTCTGATTCTCTATACTGTATATACAGTATAACTCAGACTAAGGACTGGCACATATTGTCTGTATTATGTCTCACAAATACCTTATAGCAAATAATTTATATATTCTTTGCTAAAACATTATTTACGTGATTCGATCCGGGTAGACTATTCTTATCCTGTCTTACATTATCTTACAGTACTCTTATGTGTTCATTATTAGCTACAGTCAGACATACGGTTCATATGAATTGAAACGCAATACAGAAAACCATATAATTTACTAATCATTAAAAAAACAATTAATTAAAAAAATTCAAGGAATTCAGGAAAAAATATATAACAATAAAAGAAAAACTCAATCTTTAATTAGAGTATAATATATAGGTTTTTGTCTTTAATTTTATTCAGAATCACTTAAACTCTCAATTTATATATTGGTAATGCGAGAGCACTGGTATGATATACTCGATCTATTCGTGTGCTGTTTAGAGAAAGAGTCTTAAAGAATAGGCGCATCAGAAGCACATACATAGACATCATATACATAGAGAGAAGAGTACTGTTATGTATATCCACGGCATCAGCACATACTGTAAGCACTACTGGAGCACAATATAGCTATAGCTGAGCTCTACTGTACAGAAGCTGTGCGTATATATAGTTTAGAAAATATTTTTGGTGATCCTTATGGTATAGCATAGTGTGTAGCGCACATACACATCCACAGCACACATATAGTGGTGTGGCTTACCGCTCCTTGTGATGCGAGAGAGCACAGGCAGCATGGAGAGATGGAGAGAGAGAGAGAGAGAGAGAGAGAGAGAGAGAGAGAGAGAGAGAGCACAGGCGAATCCCACTCTCTTGTGCCCGCATTAAATCCTTCGGAAATGAAAGGCGTCCCTCAAATCCCTTGACGATGAATAGTATCTCAAAACTTAATACTACTTTACTACCAGACCTAATACTAATGCTTACTATGCCTACTACAGTGTGTGCGCTCTATAATACACAACTGGTTATAGCATAGCATATATACACTACTATTCCTGTAGTTTTATGCAATTCTTCTCAACTCTATTCTCTGTTTGTTATATAGCATTCTGTGTAGTGATTGTAGAGTTGTGTAAAATTGTGAAAAACATTCTCAAAATGTTGAGAACAGTAGGAAAGAGTGAGTGAGAGAGAGACTCGTCAACTCATGAAACCCTACCAATGCTGATGCCGTTCTTCCAGTGCTTCTACTCTTTAGTTGTGTATACATTCACTCTATGAATGTATGCTTTTTTTTATTGCATACAATATTTTTTGCTAACTTATAGTTTGTATTGTTTGTCAGTTTGTTTGATCACAGTTTATATGGAAAATAAAGTTTAGAGCATTAAAGCTCTGTTTCATATGAAAAGACTCAACATTTTTGTGTGTTTGAGGATCAGTATTGAAGAGCAAAATCACTAAATAAGATAAATTAAGTTCAATTCATTGTTTTTTTCACTGTTTGAAAAATCTATTTTTTTTCTATTCACACTATCACTACAGTATATAACTTGAAATACTAATGAAAATAAATTTTTTCGTCCAAATCCTAAATAGATTTTTACATTACTTTTTAGAAATGACAACAAATTCTAATCAATATATTTAGGAATAAAATTGATAATAATATTCGCTTATAATTATCGGGATTTTGATTAAACTCTATTTTTGATAATTTTTAATAATTGTTAAGAAATTTTTTAATAATTTCTCAAAACATAGTATTAATAAAACTTTTTCCTTTTAGTAAACTTCTGCCCAAAAGTATGAAAGAATAAAGAATTTGTGTCCACACAAATAGTGATCGTATTTATTAATAAACTTTTTTCAGTCGATTAGAATTCTCATCTTTCAAATTAATATACCATAACATTAACATTAGTTTTGGCATATTATATGACTCATCGGTATGGCCGGGAGAGAGGGATAGAGAGAGATAGAGAGGACAGACACAGACATAGCTGAGAGACAGAGCTGGAGAGTTGAGCTGAGCTGAGCTGAGGAGACAAAGAGGGCTTATGGCTGATACGATGGTGAAGAGAAGCGCTTTATTTTCCTCCAGTAATAACTAGAGTACTGGAAAAGTGCACTAACGCACACATACACACGAATAGTAGAGAATAAGGCCTGGCACTAAATCCCTGGCAATCATATTCTGGCCCTCGATTTTGTTCACTGTTTTTACTAAAAGGAGACGAACAGTATATTTGCGATACTCTCGTCAATATAATAATGGTTTTACGGTTATCTCGACTCAAACACACACACAATATCTATACCAACGTTCGGTTGTGTGCTCTTCTCAACCAGAGAAGAGTCTTCTTCAGCACAGCTCAGCCATACTGTACATACAGTACAATACATACTATAAATATGTGCACTAATAGTACAATCAATTTTCGGTACACTTTTAACAAATTCAATAAGTTTTTAGCGAATTGTTTGCCATTTTTATAATAAACAAAACAATGTTTGAAAATTGTATTTCCATTCAAAATGATAAACAGAATTGAAAATTATTGCTAAGAATATCCAAAAGAATTTATAGAATTTAAATATTTTCAAAACAAATGCTTTTATTTAAAATTCTATACTAAACCGAAAACTAAAATATTCTTGTTATAGATGTTGTCTATATTGCACAGTATATATAGCAGTGGCCACAATTCGGTACTGCATGCGCTCATTCTGCTAAAGAAGACTTAGTAATACTGTTCCCAAACAAGCTCTGTGTGCTCTGCGTGCGTGTGTCTGCACTGATTGTGTTGATCTGTTCCCATATTTTCTATTCTGATACTGTAGCACTAGTATGTATTTTATGTATGTGTGCATCACATGTATTAAATTTGCATTAGATTTTTTGAGTCATACCATTCCTCTCTCTTTTTTATGTTTGTTTAGCACAAAAAAATTATAAGAGTTTAAGAGAGAATTTCCTCTTTATGTTCTCGTATTTGGATTTAATCCTAAATATATATAAAAAATTTTAAGTTTCAGTCAATTATTTCTAAATTGATTTTTGATTTAAGATATTTTTTGTTTTGTTATTCAAATTTGGTTTAAGTTAAAAAGTATTTTCATAACAAATGCTTTCGGTATTATCCACATTGTATTGAATAAATGGCAGTCAGTCTACAGCGATAGAATAATCAAGCAAAATTAATTTAGAAAATTCCAATTTTTATACCGGTAACTACAGTTTTAGTATGAAAGGTCAAGCTTAGGTAATTTTTTGTGAGCATGTACCATTAAATTTTCTGAGCTTGGTTAAATAGATATCGATCAAGTATGAATATTTAAAAATATATTGAAAAATTCAAATAAAAATGTTAGAGATTATATTGAGAGTGAACTATGAAAGTCATAGCGAAATAAGACATAATTTAATAGAGAATAGAGAGTCGAGTGAAGAGAAGATATAAAGCATTAGGTTTTGTTGCGTTTCGTTTACAACATTATACACACATTTATAGCCGAACCGAAAGTTTTTGGTACCGAATGCTCTTTACTGCTCACATATACGTATAAAATATTTTTATAGTCCAAAAAGTCTGTCCGCTCTTCATCTCATTTACTGTCAATTCAATTTGCGTACCTATTATTATATACAGAATATATTCCCTTTAGAGAAACGCCGACTCTTTTACAGCCCTCTCTCTATCGCGCTATCAATATATATCTTTCAGTCCTATTATTCTTTATATATTTGAGTGTATCGTAAATAAGACAGACATTGCCTATCATTCAATTCAATTATTGCAATATTTTTAGGAATTACGCGCTTATTCTCATATATTATATGCTATTGAATAGATAGCGAACCGACAACAGAAGTCTAGTCGGCGTTGCCTTTAAGTCAAAACTATCAGTCAGAATGAATTGAATAATTTTCTATATAAATAGTGTCAGAGATTAACTCTCATCTTCAGGTGTGCGAGAGTGCGGCAAAACTCTCTACACTATTATTGGTTTTTATTTCTGCAATACTTTAAAACCAAATACTGTTAACGAAATAATTTAATTGAATTCAAACATCAATTTAAAAGTTTTTTTTTTATTGATATTTATTTACTTTCTTATTGAATGTTAAGTTTTAATACGAATTTAGTCGTAAATTGATTTGAAATTTCAGACAATTTTAGAAATGAGGACAAAATTTTGTTGATTTATATATAATTGTCGAACAAATAGAATACTGAATGCCTGTCCTCTTCGGTCCTCTCCTTTCAATAGCAGAGCATCTGTTATATGAATACATTTAGCTTTTGTCGTGAAATATGAGGACTTAAGGTCTAGCGATGGGTCAAAATGATAATCATTTATCATTTAACTCCTGATTCTATCCAACAGTATATATACTATCCATACATAAGGCGTGAGATTTGTCGACAAATAAAAGGTATTCTAACCATTCAAATGTATACACAGCACAGACACACATATACAGCACAGACACACACATATACAGCACAGAATTTATATGATTGTAAGAAAGGTCATACGAGGGAAGTTTTATTGGAACAATGAAGACAATGGTTTGTTGGGATGTCGTTGCGGGTCGTGCTATACAGTACAGCAGTAGAAGTCCTTTTTGCACAAGTCTTAAGAAGCTCTTTCCGCTATTTTTTGTGTCCTTTTTTATATCAGGCATTGAATGTATCACTTGTTGCCAAATAATTGCAGACATTCTCTCATTGAGTATATAACCAAAGCCTGAAAACCCGTTCCGCCTTCACGTGCATATGAGTCTGGCGTCATTATAACAAGCAAAGGGGGAGTTAACACATCGACTCAATAGTTAGCAGGTTAACTTTCAAACGCAGTTCAAATATGATATTTTTGTTTTGAGAAAAGTACTGCTTGAACTTGGAACTTTCCATTTGAAATCGCACACTTGAACTGTGTTTGAAAGTTAACCTGCTAACTATTGAGTTGATGTGTTAACTCCCCCTTTGTTTGTCTTGATGACACCAGACTCATATGCACGGGAAGGCGGAAAGGTTTTCCAGGCTCTGAGTATACCAAACAAAATCTCATCGGGTTTTGTCCAGAGCTTGACTAACAACATAACAATTCAGTTCTCTATAAGAGCTTATAATTTTGATTATTAATATGAATATCAGATTAGATGCCAAACAAATATAATATTCACTATTGAATGCAATTCATTTCAAAATTATTGTAATTATTGCAATAAAAGCCAAAATGAGTCCAATATTATCTCATTAATCAAAATATATTAAGCAATTAGTTTGAACTAGATAATTAAATGATCAAAATTATTGATATATTTATTGCAATGATTTCCTCATTATTTTGATAAAGCATTGGATTTATTAAATATTTTCCAATTAATCAGAACTAAACGAGAATTGAATAGATATGAGAGTCGACTAAAAAAATAGATAATTTTCAATATGAATATACATTATGTGAATCCAGTGATGAGTTAATATATTTATAATTAGGGAATAGATACCAACAGCTGTGGATTGCAGTAGAGATTTATTTTCACACTTCATATTCGAATAAAATTAATGGCATTTTCAGACAAATCAATGAAGAATTTAATAAAGTTTTTATGCGTTTAATGAAAAGAAAGGAAATTTTTTGCCTTCAATACAATAGGAAAGCCTTAAATGTGTTCTCCAAAGAAAAGTGCAGTACTTTTCCAACTTTTTTTTTCTGGTGGGAAGTGATTGTCCTTTAAATTTCATATTCAAAGCCCCTTAAGTGTGCACTCGAGTGATGGATGTGTAGGTATGTATGCATTCGTATTCGACAGTCATATTATAATAATTATATCCACGATATGGCTCAGTGTGTCTCTCAATGAGTTGAATGCCAGAGCTGTACGTATGCAACGTCTGCGGCCCAGAGTGTAGGAGCGGATCGCATGAGCGGTCAGCCGAATCATTCAAGTATGACATCTCAGTGGCAATACCAGTGCAATTGGATCCCATCATAAAAACTTATATAACTATTATGTGATTTAAAGGTTGTCGCGAACGATGCGAATGACACACAACACAGACAGACACCAGCAGTCAGTACTGTAACAGTCAGTAGAGTGAGCATAGCCTACAGTGGCAGCAATCAGAAAGTCCCAAATCATAGTCACTTTCACTGAATAATTGACTTAAACCAGTTTTTCACCAAAAAATATATACACAATTCACACAATTAGTTTTCGGTCATTAAATCGTTTTTCTTTCCAAAACATATTCCTTAAGAATTTACGCAAAAAATTATAATTTCTTTATTAATAATGAAAATTAAATTGATTTGAAACTCATATTTAGTTTTTATTTTTTTAATACATTAAAAATTTCTCAGTTATTTTGTTTTAAACATTTTTATTCCCGAATTTGTTTATTGAATTCGTGTTTTTCATGCATTGAATCTGTGTTTGCAATGTCTGAAAACCGAAAACTATTTGTTGGCATCGCTGCGAACCATAGCTTATTAAGTCGTATCACATTCAGTGATACATTACTCTCGCGATTAGACATAACCAGTAAACCATTCGGTGCACCAAAACTACAAACGAGAGAAAACGAGCGAATAATGCAAAATATAGAAAGTGAGTGAACAGAACAGAACAGAAAAGAGAAAGTTATATAAAAATATTCGACAATATATTTAACACAACTATTATGCGATGTTCGCCAAACTTAGACCTCAGGCCAAATCAGTTAAAAGCCTTTCATTTTATTTTTACTAAAACACAATCGCATTAAAAGTTTATGAGATTTTATTATTTTGCTTCTGAAGGCAAAACTAATAACGAGTTATTTAACCAAAAAATAAAAATCAGGAAAATATTATCTCAAATATGAAAATAAGAAAATTCAGATTCAATGCTAATACAAACGACACATAAAAACATATCTTCTCATCAATTATTCTGAATCTATTGATTCTGAAAAATCTTTTGCAATAAGAAAAGAAAAAAAATTTCCTTTTGTTGTCAAAAATGATATTATAGACAACTTTATTAAATTCGTCAAAATATAAAGGCAAATAAGATGAGCAAGGTACACTAACCAGTGAGAGAGATAGAATTATAATAAATATAATCTTGTCTGAAACTTGAAATAAATAAATTTATAATATCCTGTTGAATTGTACCATGACAATTATGTCCAATGATTATATGACAATCTGTATCAAGTTAAAACTGCTAATTGATTCGAATAATTTTGACATGGATTAATTCACATTAGATACAGGCAAATTTATACCATTGATTGATCAAGATTCTGTTTACACTTCGAATAAGTCTCGCTTTTGATAATAAATCTACACTGTATTACAATAGTTTACAAGGTAATTTTCTAATCGCTCAGTGTAGGCATATTAAAGTTATTGCACCCTTGCGCATCTTTAAATATGAAAGAAAAAACTGTTTTAGAATCAGTTTTATAAAAAAGTTGAATAATTTTGTTTTGTGTGAATATATTTTGACAGAAGAATAACTGATATGAATATTATATAATATATTTATACTGTATTTCCTTTGGCAACAAAATTGGTTTGAATTTTGATCGAATAATACCTCAATTCTGGCCAATGAATACATTCTTATCGGTTATGTTATGTTTTTGTTTAAAATTATTTCTGCATTTTTTTCTGCCAATTCTTTTGATTGAATATTAAATTATTTTGACCTCAACTGAACTGATGCCTAACAGAAGCGAACAATTTTTTCCACATTCAATCTGAAGACTTATAAAGTATATCGTGAGTAGACATAAGAAAATCTAAATTAAATTTTCAATTCAGTTAATACAGATATTTATAGTTTCGAAAAATCCTGTCATAAATATGACTCAGATTTTTCTGTTAGACTTATTTATTTCACAAAATTCTATTTAATTTCTAAATTTAATCAAATATTTTATATTTAATAAAACTATTGACTCAATCAATAAAAGTCAGTTCAGACACACTCGAGAAGCAATGGTGTGAAAAGTGTCGCTACAGTAGACTGTGAGAGGCTTTTCTATTTTCAACAGTGCCTCCAATTTCCTCATACCCTCATTCAGGATCAAATCAAAATTCCTTATACTTTGCAAAGAATGAAGATTAGTTAAAATTTTTAAATAACAATATTTTAAATAATTTGCTAATTTATCATGATAGTTTTTAAATTAGAATTATTTTATCAGGGTACTATTATTAATTAATCAAATAAACATCATAATTTACTTACAATGAAGACCTTTACTGTGTACGGGGTTGCCGAAAATGACCATATGCAAATGAAAGCGCATCACTAGTATAGTCTAATTGTACATAACCTAGCCCCCCAATGTGGCCTGAAACGGCAGGATTTTGTCAGTGGGCTTAATACTGAACTGCCGCAAAATACTGATATATCAGGCGAGGGCTAAAATTTACTCTTGAAATGGTTTAAATTAGTAGTCATAATGATGGTGGAGCTAAAAAATCCTAAACGTATCCGGATAATTTCAAAATTCTCTTCTGATTCTGAATAAATGATGTGGTATGAAAATGGTGTCCGGTTAAATTGAAGCAAAGGAATTGTTAGCGAAGGAGAATATGTGAAGCTATCGCTTGTATGGCAAACCATTACATAATCCGTTCGGCATATAAGCCATGCAAATGTGTGAGCGTTTGGCAGTGCGTCAGACACTAAGACGGATACAGAGAGTGAGAGTCTGTATGAATATAATGACAAATAGCTATTAAGTAATCGATGACACAGTCGTCAATCATTTATGAGAGCGAAAGGATTGTTAGGATTGTTCGCACTTTTCTCTAAATCATAGCCAAATCACTTAACTTTAATCGAAAAGTTTTCGCTATTTTTTTGCATTAAAAAGCATTTTTAAAGCCTTTTATAATAAAAGCTCAGAAAAAGAAGTAATAAAAGTGAAAATGCATTTAACTGTGGATGTAATCAGCGCTCAGATAGTGAGTACTCACAATAATCATTCATATGTAAGTCATACCCCAAATGACATAACTCAAGCTCTTAACTGAATCACGCATTATATGGCACGACATTAAGGCCACAGAGAGGACCAGATTTCGGCTCATTTGATCATTTGCTCGATTAAGAGACAGTGATTCCGATCAGTTAGTGATTGAAAACATAAGAAAACTAAACGATTTGCATGTATTGCTCGTTACAAACAAATGAAAATTCACTAAATATAAGCTTGCTTATTAGGTGTATAGAATTATAATCTTTGGAGAGTTCAAATTCAACTTCTGGGCATATCCTTAATGTAAAATGTGCTTGCTATTCCTATTTTCAAACTATATGCTTCTAATTCACAGATAGTGCGGAAATAAAACTTTAATGTAAGAGTGAACTTGGTTAATTCTTGAAAATTTCATATTGAATTCGAGAATGCATTGTCTTTATTATATTTGCCAACAGTTTAATTAAAAGTTTGACTTTTTTTTTATAAAAGGAAATCAATTTTCAAAACATTTGACGGAAATTACTTTTTCTTTGAAATATATTAAAAGTTTGAGCCATCAAGTCTCAAAAAAATCAAAAAATGTATGGAATTTATATTTTGTTTTTGACTATTTTGAAAAAATATGTGCCTGTCTTAATTTGACAAAGATGAAAGATTTCCAGGAGAAATTCCAAGAAATCCAGGAGTAATTGATTTAGAACTTCCAAAGTACTGTGTCATTTCTTATTTTGATCATGTTGGCTTTGACATAATGCTAACCTGGCACTTTTCTGGCTAAATCATATCATGTTAAATGAAAGCAATGGGAATGTATGGCGAGATAACTATTATTGATAGCCACTTAAAAATGTTTGAGAGCATACATATGGCCGGAAGCCTATCGACTCGACTCAATGTTTTGAATATTTTCGGTGCAAATGTGAGCACAGGTTTAGCTTTCTATGAAATTATGAATTTTTAGTCAATTTAATTAGAATTGAATACAAGTTTCCAATAAATGATTTATTGTCAAAGTGTTTAATAATAATCCAGTACTCAATTATAGGTATGGTTAGTCGCAGTCAAGTCAATCAAAGCTGATTTTTACCATATTTTATAAAATATCGTAGATATTGGAAGTGTATTCTCACAGATAACCAGGGCTTATCTAATTTAAATGACCAGTCAAACATTTGCTATTTATTTATAGTAATTGATTAAAGAAATAATTGTGAATACAATTAAATGACAGTGAAGTTTATGGATTTGAGCGCTGACTCTATGGCTCTGAATCGGATTCGTATACATTTTGTGATATTATTTCCCTTAGAAGACGTGAATATTTTAGATTAAAAACTGTTAATATGTTTGATTCTGGGTCTCAGAGTTGGTTTGGATCAAGAAATTCATTTGGAGAGAGAGTTGAGTGTAATTACATTCGTTTAAATAACTAATATATGAGAAGCGATGCATACATAGAGTGCATACTCTGAGAGCAAAGTGAATAAAGTGTTCCCAAAATTCAATATAGAATTTTAAGGGCACAGGAAAGTAGTTGTGCACCAGATGTAATTCTGTATTGACGCTTTGATGCACTGGCACTCCGGCACTGGAACTGCTACCAGTGCCCAAACATATTGGAAAGTGCATACAATAGGCGAAATGCTATTTATTCCTCTCTCTCTAAGCACTAGCTTTGCTTCAGTTAAGTATACTTTTATTAATAAATGAAATTATTTTATGAAAATTTTTAATATTCAATACGTATTCCGTATATTAATATATAATATATTAAAAATAAGTTTTTGATTCTTTATTTTTCGTTGTTTTCCTTTATTTTCTATTAAGTATTTTGTCTGAAATATATTGTATACGTATTTAAGAGTTTTATTTAGTCTGAATCGCAATATGTTTTGACTACATATTTGAGACTTGAATTTCAATGTGTTTTTACTGTTTATAAACTTTTTATTTTTATTGGAAAATAAAATTTGTTTTAACTTCTCAGTTGTGTTAATATTTTTTCCTTTACTTTTGTTTCTATTATTTTGTAATAGAATTTGTTCACAACTATAGAGGCATTGATTTCATTGTTTTGTTTTTTTCGTTTTCCTATACTTTTCTGTTCATATATTGCACACACATATGGAATATATTGTAAGTGTATATAGACTTAAGTATTAAGTTATTGAATACAATAGAGAATATGTTTTTAAAAATATATAAAAATACTAATTATACACAACTATTATAAAAGTACTGTAAAAGCTATCTCTCTCTCACTCTCATTGATAATTAAAGCTTTTGGTTATTCTGTTCAGTAATATATCATTCATTGACGTAACGCAAGAAGAGATGTGAGTGTGAGAGAGATGAGAGGAGGAAAGGGAGAGGGAATATGAGAGTCAGTTTGAGGCTAATAATATGCTTGAACCGATACCAGAGATTGTGTGCTATCAGAGCTCAGTCTTCACCCATTCTATCGATATATTTTGAGCTAAAACTCCGCATTTTGTTGCTCTGAAAGCACTAAAAAATACTTATAGTATACGAACGCGCGATACGATTAAAAGCAAACCTAACCTACAATTAAAAAGTTTTACTCAAAATTTTTGTTATATACATAAGGCGTGACTGCTTTGAGTAGTTTTAGCTATAATCTATTGGAAAGTAAAAGAAAGCCAAATATATCGAGTAGGGATGTGCAAGGGGGCATAGGGAGGGGTAAAATTGGGGACAAAATGGCATTTTCAACCGATTCTACCAAATTTCTACCAAATTAGACCCGATTCAGCTGACCTAAGCACAATTTAGCCTTAATCTAGTTGTATTAAACTAAATTTAACCGAAATTCGGTCAAAAACCCGGACGTTTTTGGTATACGCTGCACGCAAAAGTCGAGGGGGTCTAGCACTTGCCTCAAAACACAGGGCGGGTGTGCCCCAAACACAGGGTGGGTGGGTTTTGCCAATTTCAAAACGCAGGGGAGGGTATTTTGTCTATACCACCTTGCACATCCCTAATATAGAGATAGAGAGGAAGAAAAAGTTCTGATAGAAAATTATAACACAGAATGTTTAGTCTCTGTTAAGTAGAAAATTTTCATTTTAACATCACTTTCGAAAAAAATAGAGAACTTTTTTCGATGAAAAATTCCAAAAATGCTTTTCAGGAGAAAAAATCATTAGGATCGGCCTGTGCAGCACAGGCACTGTTTCTATCGAGTTACCTACGCCCACTAATAATTTGTAGCAGGTATAACAAATCGATGCTTTAGATTTGGCAAAACTTGGAATTTACTCCATTTTTATGCAGTCAATAAAATGTCCTTGCTTCAAATTTTGACTCGATATCCGCATATTTACCCTCTGATAAATCACTCCTTTATTGTATTTCAATTTAATTGCAAGACTTTTTGATTAGAAATATTAAATTCTTTTTATATTGAATTTTGAAAACTTTTTTGTTGATTAAAAGTTTTTTGTCTTTTTATTCGAAAGTTTTTTAATATATTTTTCTAAAAAAAGTTTTATTACTTTTGTCTATAACTGTATAACTCATAATAATAAATGAAATTAAATAATATTATATCAGAAAAGTATTTTTGTTGAGAGCATCTGTTGCCTTACGTACGGCTTCTGTATTACTACTGTTTCTCTATATTTTTTAATTTATAATTCATTTGATGCGATCACTAAATGAATGAATGAATGAATGACTGAATGCAAGAATATATTCGCTAAGATTGAAAATATTACAGACTATTCTCGGTATTCAGTAATTGAATGAAATTAAAAAATAAATTAGTTATAAATAAATTGAAAATATTTTAAATTCTTATCAATTTATTTGAACTATTTTATAGTCTTCTAAAATATTCTTTAATAATATTTAATAAACAGAATATTCTATTGAATGATATAAACGGTATTAATATAATTGTCTACAGAATTGCTTAACGAATATGTATTGTTAATAAATGGTGGATAAGGTTCGGGTGTCATATGTTAGGCTCAGATATAGTACTAAATCATTTCAATGGTAATAATTCATATAATTCATGGAACGGGAGGTGTTTTTAATGCAATTGACCCGAAACTGCGAAATTATGCTATACAAGAGTTTAGGCACAAAAATATTCGGATATATTAATACTGGTGTGAAATACTGTGCGATATATCGTATATCAATACAGATATGAGCCGACAGTCAGCGGGAAGAGTGAGAAATAACTTCTCATTCAATATCATAAACTCGATTACAACAGAAGCGGCGATTCATAGAGACATACGTCTGGTTCATAAGGTTTATAGCGTAGATCATATAAGCCATGAAAATCAGGCACTCTTTGAACTCTTATACCGTATTCTGTATCGCATATAATGTAGAGTAGAATAGCATTTATTCCCTTTTTTTTCGCTCAGAGCTCTCTCTACTCCCTGTGCTCTCTCTCTTGTGCTCTCGGGCTCACTCTCTCATTCTTTATTCTCATTCTCTGGTTCTTTCATAATATATATTGTGTTTAATTTTGATGGCAATTCATGCGTACAGGCAGTACAGGCCGTGTACGCTATTATTAGAGGGATACCATATTCACCCAAAAACTCACCAACCAATTGCTTGTTGTGTGTGTGCGCTCTCTTTACTATACTGTACTCTCTTACAGTATACAGTACTCTATCTTACTCTCTCTCCCAATGTGTATGTCTGTGCCTATCATTAGTGTTGTGCGAACTGAGGAGAAAAGCCTGCATTGCCTGAGAAAATACAGATATTATACGCGTATATAATGTATTATATAATGAATGGAAACTATTTTATAGTAGAAATTGTACTCATTATTGAAAAGAAATTATATCTTCGGAGTTGTGATACCAAAAATCAAAAATGATTAACAATAGCCACTTATAAACTCTATATTAAGAATTATATCCATTTAAGGCCTGAGTTGACAGCAGTTTAAGAATTCAATTACAACTCTGTATACAACTAATACGATCAGCAATTTTCTTAAACTTATTTATTATATTGTTTTTTATGATTTGTTTTATTGAAAAATTATATTATTTACGTCTAATTTTGCAGCACATATACGCTACTGAATAGGTGTGTGTGCTTTGAATTTTATTATATGTTTGTTATACAGTATTATATCATTTAATACTTATTTGT
The DNA here is from genome assembly GCA_034693305.1 of Eueremaeus valkanovi. Lineage (NCBI taxonomy): Eukaryota > Metazoa > Arthropoda > Arachnida > Sarcoptiformes > Eremaeidae > Eueremaeus > Eueremaeus valkanovi. The sequence goes on from JAQIWA010000509.1 coordinate 22,028, forward strand.
TAAGTAATTCTGTTTATATATTAATAGTATAGCGAAAAGATTGTATAAAAATATAATTTTTATGTATTTATATATATATTTATCATTAGATTAAATATAAAAATGAATTTCCAGAGAAATGGGAACCAAAAGAGCAAAAATCATTAATAAATCACTTGTTTATTATAAATGATAATCTGACAAATTTTAAAAACACTATATAATAATTATCGATCATTTAATGCTCTTTCGCCTCATATTTGCATAAATTAGTTCTTTCCCTAAACAACAAAATCACTGCTTTTCTGTTCACTCGATATGTTTAGTATTTGAAACACAAAAAAAATAAAAACATTAGACAAGCAGTAGCTTACCTGCACGTGATGTGCAAGGGGTTCGACAAAATGCATAAATGGGTCGAAAATTATACTTTTGCCGACTGATCCAAAAATTGAATTGATATACTGTAGTTCAAAACTTTCCTATAAATTCAATAATCTTGACCATTTAGCATGATACAAATATCTAGGTGATACATTAACATCCAAGACAGATACAATTTGCTAACTTCTACTTGCACATTTGAATATGAGACTGCTTAATTTTTGATTATCATTATTATATTATATTATTTTTTTGCCTTTGATTTATCTAAAGCCAAACTGAAATTTTTGAGCCGATATTTAGTGCCGATAAGAGATAAATAATTGTCTCATACTTTGTGCTCATAATTAATAATTGATTTAATCGTTTATATTCTGCTCTCTTGTGTATAATGACAATCGATTATCAATTACTTTGATTTTGAGGCAAAATTTTCCTTAAAGTGTGGCAAATAAAGTGTTTTTCTGTCAAATAAAGAATTTTTCTGATAATATTCGGTGTTTTTTGTGCTCAAATCAGACCCAAAGGCTATTTCCAAAAGCCTTGTCGTAAAACATTGGATCTTAAGATATAAAATAATAAATAATTTTAAAAACTTTATTCAAGAAAAATAGTCTCTGTTTTACGTAAAGTCTATATTTCAATCATTTCATATTCGGTTAGAATTTTTTTGGCGAAACCAAAAGAAAAATTATTTTAAACGACAAAAAATTTATGGCAAATATTTCTCAAACGCAAAAAATTATAATTATTGTTATTATATTAAAATAAATGATAATTTATTCGCCCAAAAATTATGGCTCACATAATTTGATAGATCCACGAAAAACGTGATCTCTTATGACTAGAAATTTTTTTCTTCTCTACGAAAATCTGTGCACACACTGGAAAACGCATACAAACGCACAGCTAATCATAGGGACAGTCAAGACTGTACTCCTCTCTAAATACTTTCAATCCAGTGGTTAGAAAAGGTGTAGGGTATCCGTACTTTCCGACATTTTTGATACAAAATCTGTATGCCCCTGAGCATACAGGTGAATATCATCTGTATCAATAGCTAATTTAAATGATAGCTATAATATATTTTGATGAATACATTGCTTATTTACAAATTCTCGTCTACCACATTCTTTAATGTCATTGAATGTACAACTTCAACAAGCAAAATTTGCCCTTCGACATTATCCGAAGGCCTTGATCACCCCATTTGGTCTGCAAATGTCGATATTTGAAGTAAAGTCTATCCACTTCTCCTTCAACTCTACATTAATTGATGCGATGAGATATATAGTACTTTTAATACATAATTCGTGTGCATATGGATAGGAATTGGTAGCACAGGTAGGAATTGCGTATCCAAAAGCGTGTTATCACGTTATAATGATTGAGGTTTTATTTCTGGAGCTAAACATTTACCTCAAAAACAAACTTCCATTTAGTTATGCACTGGTATTATAGAAAGAAAAAATATAAAATTGTTCTGCAGTTTGATAGAAGTGGAGCCAAATTATTATTTATTATAAACATAGGATTAAGTTATTTTTGATCATTTATTTTGTTTATTTTTCAAAAATTTATTTGAATTTTTCTTTGTTTTTGGAGTTCTTTCCGAAGAAAACATATAATTCATCTGAAATTCTCTCTCATATACGGTATAACTTGTTTAAGCATATTATATACATAATTAATATATTTATATAAATAGCAAATATAAATCTGAAGCCATGTATAGTATAGTCAGTTCATTCAAATGGATTATTAGTTGTTTTTTCCAAAAACGAGAGAATCTTTAGAAACACAAACAAATAATGATTTGGGAGTTGATTAAGAAATGGAGACATTTCTACACTATTAGTATAGAATTAATTTACGCAATATATCCTTAATTAACTATCTGTCAAGAGATAGGCAATGGGGGTATAGGGGGATCCCTTTTAGCAAATTTTTTGCCTTACCCCCCCCCCATCTCAGACCCATTGCCTATCTCTGCTATCTGTTTATAATTATTTTTCACTTATAAATTAAATATAATTAAATAATGAAATTATTTTAGTCATAAATATTTGTTTGCTTTTAATTATTAGGTTTTCTAAAATTATATATACTTTTCTTCCATTGGTTTTCAATTCTTTACGGATTCTAAGAGTTTTCGGAATTTTAACAATTTATCCAATGATAACATTTTAATTAGCACAGTATCTATTATATAATCAGCCAACTTATTTCTATACTGCCCTGTTTATGTGCAATGTTAACTTTAGAAATCAATAGCAACTTTATATTTATTGCAGTATTAATATAAAACTTATCGTTTGTTATCCTTTGCTGTGACGCAGAGTATATACATTTAGAACCACTCTATGCATACATTCAGACTCTCTGTCTGTTATTCTGAACAGTATTTTAAACTTTTTTAATAATAAAATATTGTGAATAAAATAGTTGTTTGAGTTGAATGCAAACAAACTGCTTGTGTGTCAGCGAATAAGTAGAGCTCTTCTTCTTCTTCTCTGTTCTCCTGAGTATAGTTTGATTCTTAAGCCTAATATATAGTTCTTATATAACAAGTATTATATTGTTTGCAATACAAGTGTTTGTATTGGACACACATTTGGTTCGCCTAAACCCAAGTGCGGCCAAAACGCGTAAACGCAATATCAAAGTGAAGGGCATTTCAATACAAACTCATCATAAGGTAGATTCAATACTCAGACAAATAGTCTCTGAGAATAGACATTATTATAACGAAAACATTTAGAGAACAACAGAATTGTTATGAATATAAACAGAATGAATGAATTACACAACTAATCCGTTCTCAGACTAATAGAAAAAATAAATTTATTTTTCCTTAAATCAAAAGTTACTCAAAGTCTTAATTAATATTTATTGTGTCAGAAGAAATACAGTATTAATTATAGTCTGCCATACAATTGATATGATATATATGTTTGTGCGGATCACTCGTGAGAATCTCACCGAAAGAGTGAGAGAGCGGCCCAACCGCTGACTACTTTATTAGGGCATATGAGGCGCCCTTTACTACACTTTAACTCTTGGAGACAAAGAGTGATATTATGTGATAAATATCTGATACGGCCTTAAAGTATGGATAAGTATTCACTGCGTTTTGAATTCATTTAAAATATTTTAACGACATTTGAAATAAAAATAAACCGAATATATAACTAAACTACACCGACCACTGTTTTATCAGTCTAGGTATTACTGTAGGTCTTAAAAATTACCCACTACATATTTTTTAAATTCTAGGTTTTTATCGGCTGACGTTATATCGACGCACCAATGCGTCGATATAACATCTTTAGGTGTTATATCGACGCATATTTTTTTAATGACTATTTTGAATAAAAACAAGGTCAATTTTGAAATTAAAAGTCTATTTATTTATTTTTTGTTATTATTTGGTTTTGAATTACAAAAAATGATTAGAGAAGTGAAAAATATAAAAAAATTTATTAAATATTTTTATTTAATTATTATTTATTTTTTAGATTAAATAGGATCAAGCCAGTCTAGCCTTTTGTAGCAGTCTGGCGCCAATAGAAGAAGGGGCTTATATGTTGAATAAAATTTAATCGATTTTATTTTAGATAAAAATAAATATCAAATCACGGAATATATGAAAATACATAAATAATTACAAAAAATTGTTATAATAAAGAAATAAATATTTTTCAAGTTTTCGTTGGTAAATCTTCTTCGCATTCCATTAGAAACTATTTTTTTAAAAATCACTTCAATATTAAATGAAATGCAAAAAAGATTTACCAATAAAAATATTGAAAAATATTTATTTATTTATTTATAACAATTTTTTTGTATTATTTATGTATTTTCATATATTCCGTGATTTGATATTTTTTTTATCTAAAATAATATCGATTAAATTTTATTCAACATAAGCCCCTTCTTCTATTGGCGCCAGACTTCTACAACAGGCTAGACTGGCTTGATCTTATTTAATCTAAAAAATGAATAATAATTAAATAAAAATATTTAATAAATTTTCTTATATTTTTCACTTTTTAAATCATTTTTTGTAATTCAAAACCAAATTATAACAAAAAATAAATAAATAGACTTTTAATTTCAAAATTGACCTTGTTTTTATTCAAAATAGTCATTAAAAAATATGCGTCGATATAACACCTAAAGATGTTATATCGACGCATAGGTGCGTCGATATAACGTCAGCCGTTATTTTTATGTTTAGTATTGATTTCAATGTGTTTTGTATTGAATTTCATATTCAGACAAATCTTATCCATTGATCGATCTTTTGCTTGGATTTAGTTATTATTTGATTAGTTTTATTAGCGATCAGTTCATCCGATTATATGAATTGAATATTTATTTATGTTTTATCTGTTTTCCTATAGTTTTCACAAAACATCTGAAACCAAAACTCGTTTCTATTAATTGGTGTTTAGTTTCGATAATATTATTGCAAATCAAGTGTTGTTTGGATTAAAAATATATTTATTTAAGACTTGAATATCCGCTCGAATGGCGAACAATAACTGATTGAATAATATCTGAATTGATATTTGATTTGATATTCAATCGATTGAGTGCTTAAATGAAGTGATCGGACAATGAAGAACAGAAGAGCTAAAGTTGTCTACTCTTATGTACCACAAAATGATGACGAACTCAAACTAGAAGTCGATGACGTGATTGAGATCTTGGATGAGATCGAAGAAGGTTTGCATACAATAGCTCTTTGATTGCAATATTAATGTTTGATTGATTGGTGCAAAGGCTGGTGGAAAGGGATCACAACCAAAGGCATAACCGGTGTCTTTCCCTCCAATTTCGTCGTCGAAGTGACCACTGATTCGCCGAAAAATAATAAAAAGGATTTGTCCGACAAGAGTGACAGCGATTCGATCGACGGCTCGAAGTCGTCGCTCAAACGGGACGACAGTTTAGAGAAGAAGCCCAAACCCATCGCCAAAGTAGGTTTCGGTGATATCTTCGCCGGAGGTATAAAACCCAAACTCTCACCGATTGGCGACACGTCGTTAGAAAAGAACAAAAATCTTCCCAAAAAGCCTCCGCCGCCGACCCCGGCCTCCGACGTGGACACAGCACCCAAACTGCCACCAAAGCCAGTGCGAGAACAGGCAAGGGTTCTGTTCGCATACGAGGCCCAGAATGAGGACGAACTGACCATAAAAGAGGGCGAAATGATAACCATTGTGTCGAAGGAGATCGAGGACGTGGGCTGGTGGAAGGGGGAGCTCAACGGCCGCATCGCTCTCTTTCCCGACAACTTCGTCGAAATAATCAAAAGCGTTGACGAACCGAATACCACATCCCGAGTCAAAAAGCCCGACCGGCCCACAGAGAAACCGCCGGCGCCTCTGAACAGCACTCAACCGAAAGCATCCAATTTATCGAAATCTGATTCGACTAAGAGTTCAAACAAACCGTTCGAAGAGTTGCCAAAAACAAGTATCGGTTCCAACAGTAGTTCAGTGGCCAGTAGTCCTGCGCCAGTAATTCCAGTAAAAAAGCCAAAAGTATTAAATTCGTCGATATTTCCATCGAAGCCAAAATCAGAACCCATCCCAACGCCTACTCCTTCAAGTGTTAAACCGGATGTCGTTCCACAAGAAAACGGCTCAAAACACGACATCGACTCGAATAGCAATAAACCGAATGCAACGCCGAATAACAGTTCCGAAAATCATTTCACTTCAGTCGAGTCGACCACTGGTAATAAGTTGACTCACTTGACAGCACAGCGACCAAAGGGCCCGTCATCTCGTCGGCCGCCCTCTACTATATTCATACCTAAAGATTCGGCCAATGAGTCCAAAGAGAACGGAGACATATCTGTAGTCAAGTCGAGTGAAACCAATTCAAACCATTCGAACGAACAAATGAAGACATCTTTGTCTCAAACGCCACCCGAGAAGCCCATAGAGAAGCTGCCGCCCTGGATGGTCGAGCTCAGGCGCGCGCAGGAGAAGCGCAAGGAAACACCTGACGATCCCCAGAAGGAAAGGTCAGACATAGTGAGAGCACCACTGCTTTCGCCCACAAAGACCAACAGATTTTCGGGTGATTTCAGCCCTAAATCACAACAACAGACGTCACTCGAAGACAATGAATCCAATTCTAACCCATTGTTCAAACCGTTGAAAATGACAAAACCGAACATAACTAACATTGCGGTCAGTTCTATATCCTCTGTCCCATCAGTGCCGACTGCACCCACAGCAACGACCAGCAGCAGCGAAACGCCTGTGTCGAGCACTGGGTTGAGCACTGGGTCGAGCACTGTGTCCAACATTGCAACGAACACAACGAACACAATAGCGAGCAAAACAACAACTAATGTAGTCATAAGTTCCGCCACAACGACAACGCCTTCGACTAAATCAGTCGAAGAGTCTGTCAGTAACTCATTGACCGATAAAAAAGAGAAAGATTTCTCGGATTTGGAGAAAGAGTTCCGCACTTTCAAGGAATCAGCCGTTAGTCGAAAGGAAATGGATGAGTTAGTCAGACAGGTATGGAGTCATTTGCATTGATTGTTCGCTTTTTAATTACATTAACACTTATTTAACTCAAACGCACTGTCAGTCAGAGAGAGAAATAGAGAAAACTTATAATGAATTTTCAGTCTATTGTTTGTTCTCTTAATCGAAACGCTTTTGCTCTTTGAATGTCTTTAAACACAAACTAATTGTGTTTTTATTTAAAATACATAACAATTAACGAAACGCTAAGAACTGATAACCGGGTCTATAAATAGGTCACTGAACTCAAAGAACTGGTGGAAACGCAGAAACTTTCTTACAGTAAGATAATTAAGGATCTCATTAATGATGTCGCAGAGGAACGGAAAAAGTTGGCGACCCTTCAGATCGAGATCGACAGACTGCGCAAACTGACCACAACTGTATAAGAGCACAATTATGTCGAAAACAATTATATATTCCGTTTGTTGTCATCTTTTCTCTACTTTTTCTTCTTATTTCTGTTTTCAAACCGTTTTTATTAATATTATTATTCAATTCATAACTATTTTTGTTTTTGTTTTCTCTTATGTTTTTTCCAACCATTCCTTACGTGGGTTTCAAATGATATTTATTTTACAATATTTTAGTTTATTTTTTTCATAACAATCATTAATACATTCCAAAAGACATTTGAAAATATTTTTTCTATTTATCGAATTAACGCTAAAATAATTAATTATATAATTAATTGCCTTTTGATTACTGAATATATCTTCAAATGTGAAGAAAAAATTATTTTTAGTTTTATTTTTTAAATAAATTCTGAAATACAGTATATTTAAGTAAAAATAAATATAAGTTTTAATATAATAGAAAAGAAAAATCCATTCGTGACTTGAATTGGTGTAAAAATAAGACTAAATAAGAGTTCAGTTTTCAGTATTATATTTCTTATAAATCCGTCGAATGTGTGAAAAGAAAAATAGTTTTTCAAATACGCGAACAATATTTTATAGACAATTCTTATAAGAAAAATGAAAACTACAATCAATAAAAATAAATGTAATATTAGCTAATTTTTGGGCGCATTTTCAGTGTTATATAAAAATTAAATGAATTTAATAAAAGAGAGAAAAAAATACAATAAATAGGATAATAATAGACTTAAAAATCACTATTTCTTTATCTGCATTTCAATCGTAGTCTAAAAATAATTATTTTTTGCCATAAAATATGAGAATTAAGTGAAAGAAAAATATTATATAATTGAAAAAAGGAAAAGATTTTTGAAAAACTAATTAACAGAAGCGTTACTTTTATTTGACTTTAACTGTTATAATATTATAAATAATTATAAATCAGGTCATAATTTATATATATATTAATTCATTTATGATTTTTATTTTAAGG
>JAQIWA010000510.1:0-30279 GCA_034693305.1 Eueremaeus valkanovi
CGATCTGAGAGAGAGAGAGAGAGAGAGAGAGAGAGATTTGTTGCGTTTGTGTCATATGAACAGAAATTCAGATCTATTTATAATTTTCTTCACAACACATATAAACCACTTGTTTTAGAGTTTCTATATTTTGGCGAAATTCAGAGAAAACCAATTTTCAACTCATTTTAGAGAAACTCGCGCTTAACTCATAAAACAACAAATCATAGGAAAAAAGTTTTAAACATTTTTTGGCAAACCGTATGAGAATTGAAGAAAATAAAGACTAGAGTCGGGAGAATAGGATAAGTATTGATATTCTCGACTAATTTTAGAGATGTTTTCCCCAAACATATGATTAATTACATAAAAGGCAATGAAATCGAAAATATTCACTCTTTAGCTAAGATTTCGATTCAATATAAGCTTTAAATGTTTTAATTGATTGCTTTGAAGAAACTAAACAAATATAAAGAAAATTTGAGAATAAAGTAAAACAAGATTTAAAACTTTTGGCAATAATTCTTGAAAAAGAGTGAAAAATAAAATTAAAAGTATATAATATTCTGCACTAATCAGAAGCAGAGAATCTGATGGCTAACTAAAAAAACTATTTATAAATTAAAGTAAAGAAAAAAAAATTCAAACAAGAGTTTAGCGCCATTTCCATCAAACAGTACACTAGTAGTAGTGAAGGCCTTAATTGGAAGAATAATTATATTTTTATTCCTTTAATTACTATTTTATTCTTCGTCTAAATATTAAGTTATTTGAAAAAATATAATTAATTTATACGACTAAACTGTTTGCACTATTTAAGTGAAAAATATAGATGTTTTGAAGCTTTAGCTCAACAAATGACAAGGATTATATAATAATGTGTCATGGCAACTTTGTATCAAATGTTTTCCAATATTAAATATATTGTTTTAAAAATAAGAAAAATTAAATACACTATTCATACATAACAAGAAAAAACTCTGAATTTTAGTAATAAATAGTTTAAAAATTTCTTAATAATAGCGAAAATATTTAGTGAAAACATTATTTGAAGTTTTTATACTCACTCTTATATATACTCTTATGTACTCTTGTGTGCAGTTGTGCTGATTAGTTGTATAATACGGAATAAACAGATGACATGCTTTGGCTCACATTTCAAACACATAACACAACACTATTTAGATAAGAATCGATGCAAAAACGATTTATAAGAGTTAAGTCAATCAAAACTTTTAATTTGGTTTAATTTGAAAGTTGAAAAAACTTTTCTCTCTTCAGATCAATATTAGAAATACATAAATATTGTTCGAAAACAAGATCTAAAAAATGTTCCGAACAAAATGCTAGAATAAGTTGACGCAAAAAATAAAATCAAAAAATGATTTGACACAAAATGCGAAAACAACTGATAGGCAGTAAACAAGGCATACAATTGAATATTAATTAATTGTGTAAAACAAACATAACTTATGACAATCGCATACAATCCATGTGTATATTAATGTATCAATAAATACAAGTTTTTAAGTCCCAAAAAAGTTATGCTAAAAACAACTACTGGCCAGAGAGGGAGAGGAGAAAACTGATGTCGAAATAGGCAATACAGTATTGGCACTCATAGCTGAAGGCTATGCGAGAATATGTATAAGTTCTGACTCGTATGGAGTAAGTACTCAGTACTGACTTGTGAGTAGTGCTGGAAATATAGAAGTTGTGTTTGAGTTGAGTTTGAGGTACAGAAACGAGGAACGAGAGGAGGGAACTGGGAATGGGAATGGGGAAATGCTATCAAAACAAGTTTGTAAGTTTGTCTCCGCTTCGGGGCAATGGACGACTGCTAACGTCATTTTATTTAGGGAACACAGCGTACACACACATTGACTGACTGTTCCACACCGTTCCTCCACTCTATGGCTAACTATCCATATCTCTAATCAATACAAAACTTTTAATACGATTATTAATAAATTTTTATTCACTTCTAATTTAAAGCTATTTTTCTGTTTCGATACCATATCTCACATCAAAATTGTTTACTCTTTTCAATACTTTTCGTAACATTTTTATCAACTTTTTTAATGCGTATAATTTCAATGAATATATGCTTTAAAAAAAATAATGATAAGCAAAACTAATATTTTTTTCAATAATTTTTTGTAATCCAGTTAACTTATTGAAAAGTTCTCGACAATTTAACCATTTCCATTTGCTTATTGATTTCTCATTGAATTAATTATTGTTTTTCTTTTGAGTTCTATTAATTGGTTGATTAAAACCTCAATATTTCTAAGCCTTCGCTGAATAAGTTGTAAATTATATCGAAAGCTGACACTAAGTCTGTCGGAGTTTCCTTATAAGCGAAACTCTGGTCAAACAAATATAAACAGATTGTTCTCATTTGGATCGCAAACCGTTTTATTACTCTTTAAAAAATTAATTTTTTATATCAAACACAAAGTTAAGGCAAACTATTCGCGCAAAAGTTCAAACACTGCAGAGAAGGGGAGAGACGGAGAGGACAAGAGGAGGGGAAGAGTCGACTTGAATGTGACGAACAATACATTGTTTAAAGAATTGTATGAATAAAACAAACAAAAAAGTCATCAAAAAAATTGAAAAAAACAAAACTATATTTAGACTAAAATTATAAAATAAGAAAAAAAGGAAAATAAAGCAAAAAACATAAATTGACCCGAACGTGATTTGAACACGCAACCTTTTGATCTGGAGTCAAACGCGCTACCGTTGCGCCACCGGGCCCTCCATTGGCTTTGAAGGCATTAATACTTCATTTAAAAAATCGCTAAAATTCTCGATAGTATTGAATATAAAGAGAAAATTGAATATAAAAACACGTTTTGACACAAATGCTAAGATAACTGAATCGAAAGCTGACATTCACTCGATTCCGATAAACAGATTAGTAATTAAATAATTGCTATAAATAAGGCTTTCTTTACATCTGTGACACAATTCTGATCAATAAAAACAATTTAAATGAGAAAAACATTAAATAATTATTCGAAACCTTTTTTCTCTTGATTTGACGATCCGTTTGTTCAAAAACAAAATATTTATTACTCTTTTTCATCATTAAAGTCAATGCAAATCACATTTCCTTTTAGTTCCAAACCATTTGTCTAACGCTTTGAATGAAATGGAAATTAAATTACAGTAAATGTCAATAATGTTAATGAAATTTATTAAACAAAATAATATTATTTATCAATCTATACAACGATTACTCATTTGTTTTTAACCTAAAACCGTTCGGATAGTCTGGTGGCCAGTTGTCTCATTGTGCCGTACACTTTGGAGGGAGGACTGCCCAGAATTAGACTACAAATGGCTGTTCGCGCGGCCCTTATGTTCTGATAAGAGCCCAAAATATGGATTTTGCTGTAAAATAGACATAAAATATATGCAATCGAAAGCAGAATATCATAAATGAGTTGAAGTGATGCCAACCTATCGGCCAAAACAATGCGAGTTCGGGTCACGTTCTCGATCGTGAACTTAGTTCGGCCCCCTTTGCCCGCTATCCGGCCGATGGCTCGGGACAAGTGGTCGCCCTTTAGTGGCTTCACTATAGTGTGGAACCAATGGAGTGATTGAGAACAGGAATGATAGGAATGGAGAGAGAGTTCAATACAAACCGTCTTTTATTTCGAAGGACTCGAGGAAGAGCTCATCCAATCGGACCAAAGCCAAGGCGTCCTCCACTTCGAAGCCTAAGATAAACGCTTTGACAAAATCTGCGGCTTTTTGTATGGAACTGATGTCAACCGTCTCTTTGCAGGACTGTTACCACAATAGAGACAATCATATGTTTGAAAGCATTTAAAGTACAATAAAATAATTTAAAATTTACTCTAATCTCAACGACACGACTCTTCGTATTGAATCTGATCTGTAGTTTCAAGTGTTCGACAATAGGTGTGAATATCTTCAGCCAATTGTCTTTCAGAGGTGTGTATCGATTGGCCGGAACCGCTATTTTGCGGAATTCGGTTGGATTTGACTGAAGACACGAGAAATGAGATAAAAATGAGATAAACATTGAAAGCGAAGACAATTTTGATTACAAATACCGAAAGCTTTTGACTCTCTATTGGCTTAAAATCGGGTAAAACGGGTTTATTAGCCGTTTTTGGTTGGTTTGGCTCTTCAGCTGCGGTCGAATCCATGTCCACATCCATTTGTTCGGCTCTTCTTTTGCGTGACTTTTGATTCTTGACTTCTTTGAAATTCTGATCACTTGATTCACTCATTTTAATACAAAATTAATTATAAACTGATTTCTGAATCAAATTAAATGTCTTTTCAATTCACGTGTTTTTTAATCAAACAAATGCTCTCAATGTCTGACTAATAGAGCCATCTATTGGCCAAACGGTGCGAATCGGTTCCAAAAATTCTGTCTATCGATTAGTTTTTTCTCTGACATACAGTTTGGATCAGTTAATGACAACTTTCTTCAACTTTGAAAATGAGCTCAAATTAGATAAGAATGAATGAAAAAGTCATAAATGCGTTCATTTCTGACCAATAATTATAGATTTTGACTATAATTATGAAATATTTTATATCTTGTCTACACTTTCATCAGTAGCTCATAAATAATTGCTTTCAATCATTAATACAGTGATTATGATTAGAGTTGACTCTTATGATCATTTATCCTTGATCATATCATTGATAAGGCAATGATGGGTTCAATTCAGTAAATCTCAATAAACTTAACATTATTTTCAACGTTTAGTTTGAAATAAATCATTGAATATGTGATCAGTTTTATAGGATTCGCTCATTCGGTCGATTGCTTTGCTTTTCATAATACAAACCTAATTGAGCCTAACATACAGTCGTACAGAATATATTCAATAGGATCTGAGTTCACATTATATACATTTACAGTCATTTAAATCTTTTAAAACATTTATTTTAAACTTCAAGCATACAGTGAACGCCCACTTGAGCCTACGCCCCCTCTGTTAGAGCGTCCGAGTCCGTCCCCTTCTGCTTGATAGCTCCCTCCCCACCCAGGATGCCCGTCCATTATGCATCGCCCAGTAAGACAACAGATGAGATCAGATGCAGTGAGAGTTGAGTCATGCGCTCAGTTAGTATTGGAGTTGATTTGCAGACAATATTGAGTTTGCATTCAAATCACAGCTCAATTACGCCATAAATGGACACAACTTTATGAAAGTCATTGAAGTCTCCAATCAGTCTTCATTAGTCTTTGTCTTCATTGCCAATCATTGGATAGCAATTTGAATGCAAAGCAACCAAACTCTGTCTCTATTGGCCAATGACTGCACAGAAATGCATTCGTCGTAAAGAAGATAATGAATGGATTGAAGTATAAGTCAATCGACTCTTTCGTATCCGTCTATCGATTGGACCAAAAGTTTCTGAACTAATAACGCAAACGATAGGTCTCTAATGCATAATGTCTTCCAACTACTGGAGTGCCTCACAAGCCATACCTCCGATGCCTTCACTTGATTTGGATCAGACTTTGTCGACAAACAGAACAATAAGCGAATCGACTGAAGAGAACAAATCAAAGGAAATATCGGGCAATACGTGTGCTCTCTATTGGCATCACTTGACAAAGGACTTGACCGAAGACTTCTTAATGGTATCGCTATATAATGATGTCGAGTCTGTCATACAAATGGGCCCGAAGTATGTGAGCTCTTGTAGTCAATTGGCTTACAGTCAGTAATGAAATGCTTATTTCAGATGCGGTTTAGTGGCACTAATGATGTCCGAGTCGTTAGTATCGGACAGAGAATCAAAACTAACTCAAAACGATTTGTTCGAAACCGCAAAGGAATTGGGTTTCACTAAAACCGGTGAAATGTTTTCAGGTATTCATTCATTGTTTGATAACTGCTTTCAGTTATTATAAGAGAATATATTTTTACGTCAAATGACTAACAAATGATTTGTCGACTAATGACTTGTTTTGCGCAAAATTGCTATAAATTAACGTTTGGCTCAATTAATGGCTTAAAACTGATTTTCCTGAACAACACAATACTTACCAATAAATTAAAATTAAACTAATTTTCTATTAATACTCACAAATCATCTATTATTCGGCTATTATTCTGAACTAAACTTTTACTAAAACCTGAAAAAAAAGATACAATTAATTAGTAAAAAGTTGACTAAAATTAAAAAATATAAGAAATCTCACAAAAATTCAATCCGTTTTCAGTCGAAAATATGTCAAAACTAGTGAATAAAGTGCTCGGAATTCGTACTGAAATCAAAGCGAACCTGAATTCACAAATAAAGCAATTAGTGATACATTTGGCGGCCGGTCTGCCAGTACTCGTACCTTACGATTCCGATGCAAACCATGAGCCAACACTGTTGGCCGGACAGAGAGCACACTGGGCTATAGTACTCGGCTTTTGCATCGCTATAAATAGAAACGACTTAATTGACTGCAATTTGTCGGACATTACGGACGCGAATAACCGACAACTGATTCACTTAACGCCTAACCAATGGTTACCGGACTTTGTTTTGGATGTAATTAATAATAAAAGTTATCTAAAAGTATTGGTTTACGCAAAGGAGGGAAAGAGTAAACATTTGCATATCTGGGACTTCAATAAGTTGTGCGAAAGTAATACTAATTTAGTTAAAACTAGTCGTAAACTAAACGAATCCGATATTGTTTTGCCCGAAAACGGGGGTATAATTAAGGGTTTGAATAATCAATGTTTGTTTATAAGTAATAAAAAGATTTCTCCAAATAATTGATCAAAAAATTTGTCATTAAATCGATTAAAATGTTTGCAAAAATTAAAATATAAATGAATTGAAGCAAAAAAGTCTGTCTTTTCTTGTTTTGTTTGGCCTTAGCTTTGAGTCTATGCCTGTCTTTCACCTGATTTTTGTTTAGAATTTTTTTGAGAAATTATTGATTAAATTAATTAATTGAATACAGATTTTAAGACAATTAAGCACTCATTCAATTCATTCGTCATAAATCGGTTCAAACTCTTTGTCTCCGATCGGCTCTTCATGTGTTTCAATGGTCTCCTGTTCCGCAATGTCTGCGTTCACACCATTAGAAGTGTTGTCTTCATTAGTGGCTGTATTTGTGGCCGCAATCGAGAGATCAGTTTTATTATTCTCTTCTCCTGTAATGACTCTATTGTTAGATTCAATCGTTAATTCATTATTTGTTTGCTTTTGGATCTGTTCCTCAGTTTTAATCTCATCTGAGTTTTCCTTCGCATTCGACACTTCTTGAGTCGATTCCATATAATCCATGTCTTCATCGATGACCGCATCGTTTTGTTCTTTTTTGTAGAGTTCGTCGATTTCTGACAACTCTTTCTGTACTTTCGCTCTCTTTTCGGCGACAATTACTGAACCAATCGATAAATGTATTGAATATAACATTAATTCAATCAAAATATAAACTAATTCTCTGTCGATGTCTTACGTCTATACTTGTCCTTCGTTTCCTGCAGTCTCTTCTCTGACTCAGGAGTGTGTTTGGCCGGTAAGTAAAATATATAGGGTTTGGCTTTGGTTTGGATGAAGTTTGACAGATGTTGATGACTACGTTCCCATTCATTGTGCTATTCAACCGAAAGAATGATTCAAATCAATAGAAATTGTTTCATAAGAACTATCAGTGAATGAGTGTTGGCCTACAATCTCGACTCTTTGCATCTTGTGCTCAATGCACCGGATCTGCGCCTGTTTCTCACGTCTGGTCATAAACAATTCGCGTCTCTCTTTCCGTAAGGCATTCCTCTCCTGTTCCGCCTTCTCATCCAATTTTTTCTCGATCTCTACCCTCTTCTGTGTTTGCTATCAATTCATTCAATAATCGATTCATTAATTCAATTGTTTTGCACTTAAACCCCATTCCGCACAAACCGTGTCTTTTCTGTTGGACTCTTCGCTTTGAAATTTCTGAAGAGTTCCCAAAATCATACCAAACATCCTCTTATTTCGGGCCATACTCTTCTTGTCGTTCTTCTGTTCCTCCAAAGCCTGTGTTCGCGGCTTTACTTCACGAGTGGTCGCAATCACAGACGACTGAACGGCTGGTTTGCGCACCGGTTCGTCAAAGTCTGGCCCGACTTCTCGTTCGTTGAATTTTAATCTGAATATGAGTTCAATTAAAATCACATTTGCTTTCAATCCCTAATCAGATCCAATACCGGCTGAAAGCGCTTCCATAGAAACGTCTCTTTCTTTGCGGTTCATCCGATTGGCCCTCGATTTGTGAGATCGCAGACGAAAAGGTGTTACCGAACGGTGCCGTCACTCGACTCCGACCACTGGCCGCCGGTTTAACCGGTTTACTCGTCAGACTATACGTAAGACAAGTCGTATAAAAGTGTTAATAAAATAATAATAATTAAAAACAAAATTTTAGTTCATTTCATAAAATGGGAAATCATTTGAAAAAATCGATTAAAAACTGAATTCAATTAAAAATAGTTTAAAATAGAGTTCAAATCAATTGACTGATTGACCCAATTGTTTGACATAATTGCAAATAATGATTGCATACTTGGGTTCTCTTCCGGTGATCTTTTTGATGGTGTCGTCGACGTCTCTGAGGCTCTTCTTCGCCTCCAAGAACTCTGTTTCCAGACTCGCGAAGACGTTCAACACTTTTGTCATTTTCGACATTAACTGAATCTAATGTTCGTTCGCTTCACAACTGATTCGCTTCTAATCCAGACTTCAGTCAAACGATTGCCAATCGATTCAATCGACGCTTAGTTTAGATATTATTAAATCAAATAAATATTTATTGAATTTATTTTTCGCAATAAAATCAATGTTTTGTTCAATCGTTTAATAAATTGAATAAAAAATCCATAAATCGTTACAAATATAAAGCGTTACTCTTTATGAACAGATTATAAGACCCCTAAACCCCAAATGATTTCACATACGTTTATACCTGTATTTCCCATCTATTTCTAGATAAGACCCGTTAACTCAATGCATATGAATGTTAACGTTGTATATGAATAGCAATTTATACAATGAATTCATAAATAACTGCAAACAATATATAGAGTTATCGAACCATTTGTATACAAAAACATAAACTTTTCAATTGATATGAATTTTAAAACCAATTCGGATAACGAAAACGTTTTCTATTAATACTGTATTTGTTAACACAATTAGAGTAATGCCATATTTGGATGGCTTTCGTTCATAACGTAAATATTTTTCTATACGTTTTTATGGCATTTAAATCAGTTCACAAAACAGTGAATAAATTGCTTATAATTTTAATTATGATTTAATTATTTAATAAATATTAGTATTTTGTGAATCATTTTGTAATCACTTGTGATATAAATATTGAAAATCTTTTGATTAAATGAACAAAAATTATTGAAAATAATAATAATTAAAATCTGAACTAATTGTCAAAATCCTATTGACTGACAATTGGCGTCAATTCCTATCATATGAGTCAGTATTTTGAGTCAATAATTAAATAACAAAACAATTTGTAAATAATATTCATTGAAATCAAATGAAAAAATATATAATATTTGTGTAAATAATCGCAAATCGTATGAATCGACTGATAATTAAAAATAAGTCAATAAATAATAGTTTGCGTCAAACGTATGAATCGATTCAATAGATTTAGATTGCGTTAACTGTCGACCCATTAATGTGTCGTTAATTAGAGTCTAATTAATAATTAATTGATTTATAAATAAAATAATTGAATAATTGTCTGAATAATGAATAGAAGTTGTGGTGAATTGGGTTTACGTATAGCGCTGTGCGATCTGATAGAGAGACTGAAGAGATGTGAACACAAGTGCTCTTATTTGGAGCAATGCAGACATGAGTTGGTCAGAGAAGTCATCCGATTGAGACAAGAGAACGAATGGCTGTCCAACTCAGCCAACACTGGCAACACATCCAATACAGCCAACACAGCCAATGCGGGCCAACTGACTAACAGTGCCAACAGTACTAACAGTGCTAACAGTAGTAACAGTGCTGATTGCAATCGATTGGCACTGAACGGCAACTCTAATAATAGTTATAATAATTTGATTATACGTTCTGTGAATTCAGTGAATGCACTCAAAGTCGACAATAAAAGTGTTGAAAAGACTATTGAATACGAGTTGATTGGGACAGACATCGGGTCAGACAATAAGGGAGAGGAGAGTTGGCAACAAATAACACTCAGACTATTGCAAGACCTGAAACGTGATGTCGCCAATGGATGCAATGGACAGCCTCTGGACGGACAGCACAGACTGAACACAGGCTCACAACTGAATACAATGACAAACAGCGAAGATATGATCGAAACAGAGATTGAATGCAATGAAAGGGAAAATAATAATACAAACAATGAAACCATAATTACTATAAATGATTCGTTCACTCAATTAGAGGACAAACCAATGGATAATAAAAGTTATTTAACTAATAATAGACAACAAAAACAACAAATCAATACAATTAATACAATGAATACGATTCCCAATAATGACAACAATTTAATCCCTTTTAGCGAATATAATAAGAGTTCGTATTTGTTGTCAATAAATGAGAAGAAAATGAAAAATAATAAAAAGATTTATAATAATGTCAGCGAAAGAGCGGCTGAAGAGCTCCAGAGCTCAGAGACGGGCAAAAGAAATGGAAACTATTCGGCATTATTTGAATGCAATGTCAATCCAATCGATGGCAACATTGAGTGCATTAACGCCTTCTGTAGTGCTATGTCTTACGTGAAGAGGGATCTGAATGAAGTACTACAGGCGCTGACGACACAGAATGATAAACTAAATCGACTCAAAGCCAAACAATTGAGAAATTTTTTTAAGAGACAAATCAATTTGGATACCAATCCAATCCATCTGACGAGCACTCCCTTGAAAATCGATCAAAAGTCTAATCCGTAATAATATTATAATATTTTGCGATTTATTCCTATTTTTAGATAAATATAATCAGAATTTATTGGTTTTTATTGCTTTCAAACTTAATATTCAATCAATTCTTATATGAATTTCCATTTTAATTGTGATCTTTAGTTTAATTATCTCTTTATTTAACCGACAATTATGTCAATTATGTGAACAAATTTTAAATATATTTTATTTTCTATTATATTATGATATTATGTATTCATTATTAATATATTTTTCAAATTTTATTATTATTTTATTTGAATAAAGATTTTTATTAATAATTCAATGAATTTATTATTTCATTTCATAAATATTTTATTAGTTTTTCCGAATATTTCCATAGAATTCGTGAATAAATACGAAAATCATTATTAATATTATGTCTGTTATGAGCATACGATTCAAATGAACAGTCAGTACAATAATAATGATTTTTGCAGATATTTCTGGACTATTGTAATGAATCCAAGAATGAACTGATCGTTAGAATTAATCAAATTCACTATTCTTTGAATTTTTCTATATTCTGGTAGAAATTGAGTCATATTTGGAATAAATGGATAACTATATAGATCTCAGTCCATATCCTCTGCCATCGAACTCATTGGCCGCACAGAACTGGTAAAGACCGCAATGAACTGACTTTTATAATGCAATTCTCTGACCCTTTTCAGTGAATTTTATAATGATTTATAAGATCTACAGAATATTATTATTCTTCTTATTATTATAGTCTAATTCTTATCGACTCTCCTTTCGAAAGAAGACATAGTCTGACCATTGGGTTTTCACATTCCAAGGATATATTTAGAAACTCACTAAATTGATAATCAGGTGAATTGCATTAAAAAGCATTTTTTATTTCAGAGTTATTATACTTTATTACTGAACGTGAAACTTATTTTGTTAAATTGAGTTAGCAAGTGCATTTGAATGCTTATCCATAAACATATGGTGAGAATCTAATAGAATAGTGCATTACTGTCGGTCTTGTCAGTCCTGGCCAGAGGGGGGTCCAGGAGGGAGTCGACCCCCTCCTGGAATTTGTTCAGAGTACCCCCCCCCTATTTCGGTGCGAAAATTGTGCAAAAAACTCGAAAATGGGGGCACTTTTGGCCGAAAAAATTTGATTCATTGTACCTCTTTTGACCAAAATTTAGGTTGACCCCCTGGCCCGAACAAGTCTGGCCAACCCTGCGGTCTTGTCTATTCTTATCATTTGAACATATATTTTATTATTTTATTATACATTTATGATATTTATTGATATTTTTACATTCAATATATTAGAAAAAGAATTGAATTTTGAATCAATGTTAATCTAAAATCAATATTCAGGACTAAATCCCTCCCATATTCAATATTTTCATATAAGGTTTCAGTTGACTGGCTATTCTAGCTGGACAATATTTTCAATAATATCAAACATAAGAGACGATTATTATTAATATTGAACTAAAGATCAAGAATTGTCGGTAATATGAAAACAAAAGAACATTATTATAGTTGAGTTGAATGTCTCTTGTGATTAGTCTTATTAAGTGATGAAGACTTAAGACAAGTCACGTCTATATAATGTCAACGTTAAGTATCAATTAAGACATCTTTCTCTAAGAAGTTATATAATCGACGGATAAGTATTGAAAAGGAATTCAACGAAAAGCGCAAACGTTTCGTATGTTTGGACAAACAATTAGATATAATTACATAAACAATAATTCTGTTCATTGTTTTGTTAGCAAATATTTATCGTAGAAATACAGGATTCCGGTTGTTATTCCGATCTATATTTCTATATTTCTTTTCGTATTATTCTTTAGATTCTTTAGAATAATACAAAAAAAGCTTATTTAATAAAAAACAAACAATGATTTTCCAAGAATTTCCTAATCATTTGTTTTCCTCAAAACAAAATTGTTTTTATAAGAATTTATTTAAAAAAAAGTTAAACTAAAGAATAATTTTAATGATACAAAATCTAAGTCCTGTTTGTCTGTTATTCTTTGATCAGATGGTTTGGATTCCAAACTTAGGAATTAAAAGGAAAAATCGAAACATAAATAAAGTGATAAATAAAATATTAGAATCAAATATCAAAGGTTTGTTCAATCAATTGGTCGATAGACGCAAAGTCTTCTATACTTTATTCAATCATTGATCGAATTTTGTTCATTTATCTCATAATAAAAACTACATTTCCTTTGACTAATAATACTGTAGAATATTCTTTCTCTCTATTGATCAAATCGTATTAGAAAATGAGATTTATAACAAAGAATATTCAAATAAATTGTTTGTTCAAAAATTTTAAAGAATTATATGCACTTGAATACAGAAACAACTGTTTATTTCGCAATACATTTCTTTCATCTATTTCTTTGATGTTTTAAAAAGTAATTTAAAACAAAACAAAACAAAAGGCATTCAATGCTATAATCCTCACGGAATAGTGATGTGACATAAAAGTTCATTTTATAAATTGATTTGATGACTGAATGACCTGTATTGTATTGAATTTCAAAATACAACCTCGAATATTCAAACTGCCCTTTTTCATTTTAAAGTACTTATGATGATTACTTAAGTTATGATTATTTCAAGAGATAAAGTTATATATAATGAGCGTAGATGTAAGTTTCAAAACACACAAATGCCCAACATACATTTACATATGCTCCATCTAACTCGTAAGTTTAAATTCAATAAAATGAATCAAGGTTTTATATGATCCTGCTATAATTGTATTAACTTCGGTCCTATTCATTTAATATTTGTGATTAAAGATTAGTAAAAATTGTTGAAATATTCCGGGAATTATTATAACAGTATTAGAAGAACTAAACCAGAAGTTTGCGCCGAACTTACGGTTTCTGAGAATAAACTTCACATTTATTTTGTGATCAATAAAAGTGAACTCAAAAATATATTTCGAAAGAATTTCACAACAATTATATGTAACATAACTATAATTATTAATTACTGTCTATTCTTCAAAATAATGACTGGAAAGCTTCAAAAATATTTTTAAGCCTCAAATCCAACTCTCATTTGTACGATAGCTACAAGAAATTTACAATTAAAGCGATTGTATTTTTAAAACAAAACTTTTTTGTTGTTTCACTGTTTTTGGTAATTAATGTTTTGCAGATTAAATGTTAGGAAATTCATTGAATTCTGGACACAATTATCGATTCGCTCGAAGAACACATTGAATGAACGAATTGTACGCTAATTAAGCATTTCTTTTCAGAGTTACAACTCTTGTAATTCTGTTCCACTGATTAAGTAATTGTAGTCTTCTATAGAATATATCAAGATTGAGAATGCAAAGTAGGAGGGTCAGACAGAAGATTGAGAAATTGCTATTTCTATTGCAAAATAAAGTATTCGTTTCAAGTCATCAAGGAGACTGTATAAGAAACAGGGATAGGGGCAAAGATGTGCATTTGCAGAGAATTTAAGTTTTTTGCGATGATTTTTAATCATTACTTTTCCGAATCGAATGATATCATTAAAAATAGAGTCTAATTAACCCGGCTTTGGGGGGAAAATCAGAGCTAATTCTTATCTAAATTGAATGTGCTCGATTAGTATTGATTGAAACTGTCATTAAGGTATAGAGAGGGTATATATTGTTTTTATTCAATTTCCTGAAATTGAATATTTGTGCTAACCTTAACATGTTTTCAAAAAAATAGATTGAGTTTCTGTACATAATATAGAGTAAGCTATGAATGAAAGAGTTTTTACATTTGAGAACATATTTAAAGACTCCGAACGATAAGAGTTATTAATAATAGAAGTGTAGAAAAAAATCTCAGAATTCGTGTCAGAATTCTTGTATAAATTTAAAATTTTTTGTAATCAGTGGCTAAAAACAAACTGTTTTCTTGAATGAGAAAATTAGTTCATAATAATAGTTATGCGAATATACGCTAACCTTAATTGCATTAAAAACCTTATGAAAAGTTAGTTCTTGTGTCGCGAATAAAGAACTCCTACGCAAATAAAGTGCACTTCATTTCTACAGTATATGTGCATTGAATACAGAACCAGAATATACGTAACACTACTGTACGGATCAGAACTAGAATTCTTGGCACTGAGAGTGTGCGGATGTACTGTACGAGTGAATCGTTGTGTGCCATGCAATGGGTTGCGATAAAGAGAGCGCACAGTCGACCCTACTTTCACAATATCACCGAATAGTTCACAGAATTTTTATAACCGATTATTCAGTTCAATATCTGAAGCAAAAGTTATTCTGAACTCCAGTCCATACGAGTCACTCACTCACTGTCGTATTCATTCGCTGTCTATCTCTTTACAAAGTATAATGAAGTTGTTGTTAACATAACTTAACATAATATGAAAAATAAGTTTATTTTCAATGAATTTCTTTAGTTGTGAGTAATTTTATTATATGTTATATAACTTTTTACTATAATTATACTCATTATTATTGATTTGATAAACAATTGTCTACAGAATGCTTCAAAAGTGAACATTTTATATAATGACTGATAGAAAACAACTATAAATCTGCTTTACATTCATTACATTCATAAAAATCGATTCCAATTGACAGTTGTATTATTGAATTGGAGCCAAATCGTAGTGAATATAATTTTGTTGTCAAATGTGAACTCAGAAAATATTCTTGAATTAAGGATCCGAACACTTCTTTTAGCAGTTGTTATGAAGATATGCAGAGAAAAAGTAAACTAAAAAACTCTTAATAATTATAATATTTGGCAACTCATCAGTGAATATAATAATGTGTTGTTCTTTCAATTTTTTGATTACTTAATAGTCAATCGCATTAAACCGAAAATAACTTTAGTTAAGAACAAGAGCTGATGAATGAAACAGAAATAGCAGAATATATCGCAGCCCTATTGGGACCGCAGAGATCATTGTCTCTCTCGTGGTTAATACCGCTGACAGTCGTATATATTGTGATTCTCATACTCGGAGTCGCGGGAAATGTGATCACAATTCTGGTCATTCTTAGGTTTCGATATATGCAGACAATGACTAACTTGTATTTATGTAATCTTGCGATCACTGACTTAATTACGTTAGTTTGCGGTAAGTCTTAGTCTTATGTCAGAAACCATTTCTCACATTCTATCGATTGCTTAATCAATATTTCAATAAAATCCTATTAAATGTTAGACTTGTTTCGCAAACATAGACTTCGATCACACAATCATTTCACAGTCGAGTCGTTCGATCATTGCATGGATTTGTGTAACAATAAAAAGATAGAAACAATAATTTGTAGCCGGCTCATAAAAGCTTACATTCTTTTAGATACAGTCAGTTTTATAGCTATATATTTACAGCTAAGTTAATATGAGATTCCCAATATATCAAATGATACTGGTTATTATAACATTTTTATGGTATACTTTTCTGAGATACTAGTAGGATACGATCAGGGACACTTCCCACTTAACCGACAGATGCTAACAGTTTCATATCAAGTTTGAATCATTTTTTGAAGTCTTAATCAGAAACACTAATACATTGAATGTTCTGTATTTGACGTATAGTTAAGCCTTAATAACAATAATAAAACATTGAATAATAGAAACAAAAACATATTTTGTTTGAATAATTGACAAAAATGCTAATTTAAATAACAAAATATACCTGTACAATATTAAAAATGTTCTACCTAGATCTACCGATCTCAAAAATAAGCAATGTGCTTTTATATTCTTTTGATCTAACGATCTGTACAGTAGAAGCAATGAATGAATGAATGCGAATATTTTATTAATATAACATTTATATTAAAATATGATCTCTTTAATTATTAACATTCTTAGTCGGTTTGACCTAGATCATCAAAGAGATCGAGATGACTGAATAGAATGTATCAAATATTGATAGAAGTAATTAATTTTAATATAGCTTTAATACGGAATCAAATTCTGATTTTATATTTATGTCAAAACAAGAATTTAAACTAAAAAAAATTAAAACACTTAAACATGAACAGGGTAGTCATGATAATTATAGGTACTGTCATGTTATGATATAGTCATGTCTGCTCTTATAACTAAACCCACTGGATAATAAATGTTCAATAGATTTTGAATCAGAGAATTATCGATTCAATAGATAGATATCGCCAATGATTTTGTTTAGTTTGATATAATTTACTCTAAAAAGATGGTAGAGTAGAGTCGAGTCGAGACATGTAAAGATGCTTTGCTTATGTGATCATCAGTTCTCATGACTATCATTAAGTTAAGCCAAGCGAACAGTATTTCTTATGCAACTGTAACTGCATATCGCTATTCATATCAATTGTAGAGAGCATTTGACAGAATCATACCATTTATCACACATAAGATGTATAACAAATGCATTTCAGATAAATAAAATAGATTCGGGCGAAAGGATTGTCAAATGCATGTACTCTCACAACACTACAAGACTTAACATCCCTTTCTCTCTCGGCATCGCTGACCCAAAAATGCGATCACATCTTAGATATGAAGACAACTTCACTTCAATCCATATATTGCATCCATTCTTATAAGGAATCTCTTATTTTGCAGAAATGAGACAAACGTTAAAACTACTTAAAGTGCTTTCCTTTCATCACTTTCTTTCGCATTCAATTCATTCTATTATTTTTTGTTAACTTTTTTAAACTTATTCTCCATTTCTAAAGAATTGAATCCAATTATTCAAATAGAATGAAAACATTTTGTTTAGACTTACATTAATTTGAATGAAAATAATTTTCCGCAATATTTCTCTCCTTTTATGAAACAGAAAAGAATTTTTTACAAAATAGTTATTGTCGTATAAATTGTATAAATGTTTTCGTAATTTACAAAATATTATAGGAATGCCATTAGAGCTGTACACCCTATGGCACCAGTATCCGTTTGCTCTGGGTCTGGCCATTTGTCGCCTGAAATCGTTAGTACCTGAGAGCACAGCCAATGCATCTGTGCTGACATTAGGTAAGAATATATCTAAGACTACATTATTGTCTGTTGTGCTCAATAAACGTCTCAATGGATTACATGTTTGACTCGAACCCAATTGCAGTGACGTTCACATTAGAGCGATATATGGCTATCTGTGGGTCTCCTAAAGTGCCGAACTCTCAGTCGTTGTTCAACACAAACACATCGACTCGTGTCAAACGGACGGCCATTAGAAATATCATAATTATATGGATCTTCTCTCTGATCGGGGCCACACCTCTGGCACTGTTCACACAAATCAATTACTTATTTAACGGCACGACACCGCTGTACGAAAGCGCCTGGTGCGGTCTTCCCTTCAACCAGCCTAACCTGCACTGGGAGACAATAATGCTGTCCTCAACCATCATATTCTTTCTCATTCCGCTCACAATAATATCTCTGCTGTACTACAGAATCGCCAGAAAACTGAAAAAAGCCTCGAAATTGGATCCGTTGAATCACCCGGATCTACATCTAGCAGATCAGCGGACATCCAGAAAGATAATGCAATCGCGAAAGATTGTCATCAGAATGCTGGGTAAGAATAGGATTTATCTATTTATTTGTTTGGCTATAAATGCTATCAATTTTAGAGACATTTAATTTCACTAATACTACAGAAGCTGTGAAACTAATATCGGAATCAAATACTGTTTGCTATTATTTAGTGATAAAAACTAATATAAGACAAGCCGTTAAACAGATTGTCTGGAAATGATTTCTCAATTTATAAGACATTATTGAGACGACAGTTATTTAACGGATATTTGAAAAAATAGTGATTTTTATATTGATTTTCAATTGTATTTTCACTTTAGTCGAGATTTTTTTATATCATCTATTTTGTCTATAAATACAATGTTATTAATAATAAAGTTCACTCTTATTATAAGTAGAAGTGACACAATTTATACATTACTCAATCAATTATTTCTTCTTTATGACCGGTAATCAGGATTTACTTTTTTAGTTTATGAATAGCGAGATCATTTTATTTTTACATATTCTACACTCAATTCATAAAATTAATTATTTAAAGAAAATAATATAATATTTTACAGAAAATTCATTAATTTTTATGAATACTTAGCTTTAGATTTATTGTAATTTCTTTAATTAGCCATAAATATTGTGATAACAACATGTAATAAAATAGGAGAGTTGAATGTATTGAGGGCTAGGATCAATTCGTCATTCCTTAAATCATCGATCCGCATAAGTGTAAGTATACTGACAATATACTTGTAGCAAAAATCTGTGTAAAAACCAGTTCATAGAAAGAAACAAATAAGACATGACTCAGAAAATATAAGTCTGAGTCGAATAATATAATTGAAACAGAAATGACTGAACAATGAATAATATAACCAATGATTATATTGACTATTATTTGGTTTGCAAACAATACTTAATTGGTAACAGTTTTATTGAATATGAGTGATAGAAGAGTTAAGAAATTCAATCGCATAATCATATACTTTTTTAAC
This sequence comes from Eueremaeus valkanovi, assembly GCA_034693305.1. Classification (NCBI taxonomy): domain Eukaryota; kingdom Metazoa; phylum Arthropoda; class Arachnida; order Sarcoptiformes; family Eremaeidae; genus Eueremaeus; species Eueremaeus valkanovi. The sequence continues at coordinate 19,432 of JAQIWA010000510.1, forward strand.
CTTTTTTTCCACCCTGCGTACCCTTGCTTAAATATACCTTGGTATACTTAATGGACTTGTTTCAAAATGTATACTACGAAGTGAATGTAATCACTGATCGCACTTTCCTCTCCATACTATCCATACTATTCTATGCGGAATATTCTCCAGAACTTATATAATTCTTAACGATTTCTTGTATCTAAAGTCACAACTATTAGGCAAACCGTGGAATGTTGTGAATAAAGTACAATATGCTGTCTTCACAATACAAGCTCTATTTGCCATCCATTCCCGTAATTATCCAATAACTTATATTTATTATCTTTCTATTCATTCATGTTTTTTTATGAAATAAGACTCTGAGCCAAAACAGTTCATTAAATATAAAGCTTTGACTACAAAAATATTGGCAAAAAGTAAATTTCAACATAAGTTTAGATAATCTCATTTGTTGTCTACTATTCAAAGAGAAAACATGTTTTCAAAGCAATGTTTCACTGAATCCAATTCAGAAAACAATTCAAACAATAATAACTAATAAGCAGAGCCTCTCGAACACGGCGGCAAAGCCGCTTATAGCAGTCTGGTACCAATAGAAGAAAAAACGGGGGCTTATGTGTTAGCACATATGAACACAACACTATCTCAATAGTCTGTTCGCATTCAAGTTCAAATATGCCATTTCATATGGAAAATTCAAAGTTCAAAAAAGTGTTGAACTGAGTTTGAAAGTTAACATGCTAACTATTGAGTTGATGTGTCAACTCCACTGTGTTTGCATTGATCGCACCAGTCTGATATGCACCGCTTTGCCGCCGTGTTCGAGAGGCTCTGCTAATTAGCAATGTTTGAAACTCTCACTTATAATAATGATGTCAGATATCAGCTAAAAAAATAATATAAAGTGAAGTCCAAACTGTCCTCAGTTTGGCTCACATTAGATAAATACAAATCAAAAAGTCATATAATAATTAATATTTCAATTATAATACAAAAACAAATTAAAAACGTTTATAAAAATCGTAAAATAATTGACTAAAAATGCAGAATATAAACTGATTGATCAGGATAACTAATCTATTGGACCATTACTTGACAAATTGTAGTAAAACTCAGTAAAGTAAACCAGGAACTTATTTTCTTATTTTTTTATATTAATTTCTTGTTTCTATTCAAACATAATTCGCTTCAGATTTCCATTGATTACAAATATTCATTGACTGTTCAGATATTCATACGCTTTCATTGACTGAATCAGATGACATGGGATTTCAATTTCGTAATACAGTATTAATTATTAATACAATATTTGTTGACTACCAGTGCAGTGAATTTACATATGCAGTGGTAGTGTTACGAGTGTTTTCAAACATTATACAACATTGTCTGTCTATCTGCTCATGTAATTCATCTTAGGGTGCATTTAATAACCGTTTTTGCAAATGTGTCCTTAAAGGTCATTCATTATGTAGAGTACATCCGAACCCATATTCTAATTAATACTGTATATTGAGAACTCATTAAGTCATGCAATCATTATATAATTCTGAAATTCTGAGAGCTTTTCACTGGAATTATATGAAAAACTGTACTTTCCATTAGATCTACTCTACTCTAAAAGATGATCACCCGGCTCAATCCGATATTTTTGTGGGCTATGAAATTCTGCACGATTTAGCGAAACAACCCTTATACTATTCTGAATTCAAAATCAAACAGAAAAATCCCCAGGGTCAGTCTGGAAGGCTTATAAAACGATTACAAGTTATAAATGTTTAGTCGAGTCCTTTGAATATTCTAAGAAATCATAATCTTTTTTAAAGTAGAAAAAGCTCTCAAAAAATTAGTGAAGACTTATATTATTGAATGTTAAGACTAATAGTCTGCTCGACGTTATGCTATTTCAGTCATTCTGTATTGCAATCATCGAAAGTGTTATTCAAATCCTATAAAAGCATAGAAGTGTTCACTTAATGTATAATTGATATGACCAAGATTACAGAAAATAATGAAATGACCTGTATATCAGATTGTATTTTCTGATAGAATAACAAAACAACAAAAACACTCATTTATTTAGTATTAAGTTTTCCAAATCATATTCACTACGAATCAAATATAGTATAGTATTTCATCCAAACATACTTTTATCCGATATTCAATACTTCGTCTGATTATATAATAAGCCCCGGATTAAATGCATTTCATACTCTATTATCAAGCATATAGACCAGGATACTGCTTAGTTTCGATGGAAAATTCTCAAAAGCATGAAACCAATTGAATTGTGGAGAAAATGTGCCCTATTTGTGCCCTGATCATCCTTCTGATGAAATCAAACCAAACTCTCGTTCGAAAACTTTCTCATAGACTCTAAAAGTACTTTCGAATTGAAAATTAAATTTATAAGAGTTTTAATGAAATTATTTGACTCAACGCTTATATATTTCATACAGAAATGAATTCAATTTTTAGATTATCTTTCATTCGGAAAATGTGCTTAAATAGCATTCAATAAAATTCAATTCAATTCTTTCATTGCTTGAGAAATACAAACAGAATTATAATTGGATTCTGTTTTGAAAATTATGCCATTATTTGCATTATATTCACTGCTTTTTGTATAAGTGAAGCCAAGGGTACTTTATTTAATACGGATAACAAAAGTTTATAATTGTAGTCAATATACTGTACAGACAAAACTTAAAGTCCGTGAACGGTCTGAATCATTAAGCGGATTAAAATATTTAGAAATGCAGAATAGATTGCAGTTATAATCTTTATAATCCTTCTTATGACTCGAGTTCAAACACGGACTTTCTTCCGCTACTGTACAATATATTGCATAACAACAAATCTGCTCAGTCAACATTCATTTGTTCCGAACTATTATTAGTTCAGACAATTGTCTAACAATAGGGATGTGCAAGGTAGACCGAGACAAGGGTACAGAGAGAGGTGAAATGGCCAACAAAATGGTCGATTTTGACCGGTCTAGCACTGGCTTCAAAACACGAGGGGCGTATTTTGCCATTTTCAAAACTCGGAGGAGGGTATACTCCCTTGCACATCCCTACTTAACAAATATCACAAATGCTTCAAACGCTCGGTCAGTATAGGAAATAATAACTAAAATGGTTAGTGAGCTATGGATGTGTTGGCGAGTGAAACAATGAAATTAACTTACAAGCTAGTAACTTTTTATATATTTGAAACAATAATTAATTTGTAATTTTGGAAAAAACTTTAATTGAATTCATTTGTATTATTAATTGAAAATTGGTTTCCATAAGAAAAAGCAGATAACATACAAATGAATAAAAATAATTCATTAAAAACTAACAATTTATTCACTAATTGTAGCTATTATTGAGTACTGTATACAATAAATGACTGAACTGTATTGTATAGCACTGTATACTGTAGTTCAGTACAGTATATTTGAATAAATTATAATTTCATATGCGATAATCGCATGACATTTGCTTTCGATTTCGTTTAACTTTTATCAATGAATTCTAACCTTTAGATTAACTGAAACACAAGTATTAGAGAAAATAAAAAAAAATTTAAAAGACAGAAGATATTGATCCTAACGATCCCAATGTCAACAATATTCTGGAAACTCATTGTTTTTAAAAGCTTTTTAGTGTTAAAACATAATAATGATTAATGTTTAGCATTACAACAGTTATAAAGAATTATGTCTCGGATTCAAAATCAATTTTCAAAACAATTGATTTCTTTAGGATTAATGTCAAAATGTATAATAATTTTACAAAAAAAAGTTCAGCTTTTCTGATGTTTTCAATTTCTAGAAAACAGTAGTTTCAGTAGTTATGATCGCAGAAAAAGAGTCAGGGTATACTACTGTAATATAGTAGTTCTATTGTCCATACTTTATCACTATTAGCGCAGTTATAATAAAGTACTCAATGATTAAATTGTTTCACTGTTTGAGTCACTCTTAGATTCGATTCATTTTAACATTGATTTTGATTGAAATGAGTGAATGAAAATAACTGAATCTTTTGTCGATTCTAACAATCCTTATATTATTATGTGATGACCCTTAGGTCGAACACATTTCCAATGACTTATTTAGACTTTTATTTAGACTATCTTTTACGGAATATTCCTTTGACCTGTCCTAATGACATTTGACTTATACTTACCTTACACTCAGCTCTGACTCTGTATATCCCTATATAAGAGCTGTCAAACTATACTCCACATGCATTCCCTCGTACCGGGAAAAAAGGGGTATTAAGAGAAAAAAGAGGAGGAGCTTACTGTGCGAATGCACTTCATTAGAACGCGCGCGGGGTTTAAAAACGAGAACTCTCCATACGTCTTAGCTCTCAACGAGTTAACGTCTCTCCCATTAGAGTCAGTGCATCTCCCGTCCCGCGGCCACGTAGTCCGTCCTCCTCCTAGGACTACTGTCCCGGACTCCGGCCTAGTGTAACGCCGTTGTGTTCCCCAGTCCTTATTGTTCACACCTTTTATGTATATTTGTTTTATATTTCTATTATTTTATAATAAAGTATTTTATTAACGTACTGTGTGTTCAATATTTGTTCTGGGTGTTCATCATTCTTTGTGTGTGTGCTCATCGGCCATCACAATATAATTAGCGGCAGAGCCTGGAAAACCGTTCGGCCTTCCCGTGCATAAGAGTCTGGTGTATTCGTAACAAACAAAGGGAGAGTTAACATATCCACTCAATAGTTGGCAGGCTAACTTTCGAACAAAGTATGTAGTATGAAAATATGAAAAGTTCCAAGTTCAAACAGTCATTTTTTCAATAACAAAATGTCTTCTTTGAACTACGTTTGAAAGTTGACCTGCTAACTATTGAGTTGATGTGTATACACCCCCATTGTTTTTATGATGACACCAGACTCATATGCACGGGAAGGCGAAACGGTTTTCCAGGCTCGGATTTTTATATTTTAGTTCTATAGGAATGACATAGTGTTTCACAGAGATGCCCAACGGTTGCTAATTAAACTAATTTGACCATGCTTGTATATGGAAAATAATTAGAGCTATCTTTAGTAGCAAACTCGGTAAATTTTTGAATTAGAGTGCGCTATGAGGTATTTTTGTTATTAACAACGAACAAAATATTGACCCCTTTATTAAGCCTTCAGAATATCCAAGCTTTAGGTCAATGACTACAAAGCAATTATGATTTCAAATAACTGTTAATTACTTCGTGACTCTCATTAAGCCTGATCAGTGAACTGTTATATTGTGACCATCCTGTCCAGGTCCATCTGAACAAGTGGTCTGTAGTCGAGTCCCATTCCGTAGTCAATGTGCGGTTGGATTCAAGCACTTCATCAAAGCTTTTCAGACATGTTTTGTCTCTTGTTATAAGTGATGTCAATATTCCGCTCGAAAACAATATAACGATTATTACTGAACACAAAGACCACAGACTTTGTATGAAATGTGTCTCAACTACTGAATTCTGGTTCAGTAAATGTGAAGTTACCCTCAATATTATGTTCGATAAATCTATATTTCTCTTTAAAACTGTAGAAAAATTTCATTAATATTATAGGAAATAAAGAATTACTTTATTTAATATTTACTTAAATTCTCTAAAATTACGAAAATAATGGCAATAATTATCGATAGGAGAATACAAATCCAAATATTCGTATCGAATATATCGAGCATTCGATACAACTTTGGTTTCTCGTAATGTAAAGCACTTAATATGACTAATCGGGGAATAGAGGTCATCATAATCATACTGTCCAGTTGGCCGTTGAATCGAGCCGGGTTGAATACCCAGTTGCCCACTTGAAGGGGACCCATCAGATACAAGTCAGCACCCTGTATAAAATACAATTTTTACCCTTGACATCATATACTTCTACTACCTTGATTCTATTATATTGATAACCTGACTCAGTTTGGGTTTAAATGTTACCTGATCCATTGGCAATATGGTCAACCTGTCTAGATTACGCACTGTAACATTGAACTTGCCGAATTTTTCTGAAGCGACATATTTGATAAATTCGTAGTTGAAATAACAGAGGGCATTCTGGAAATTTGAACAATGAACTATTTATTGATTATAAGAAAAATTACTCTATTTTCCTGAATATAAGCCGAGAATAATATAAGAAAAAAGCTAAAAATTTCAAAGTTCCGGCTCATTCAGGTGTGGAGGCTTATATGAAGTAATCTCTGATCAAGCTCAAATTATGAAATGATTGCGGCTTATATTCGGGAAAATAGAGTGATTAAACATACTTTAATTCAATACTCACTAAACTTTTTGTAGCAATCAATATATTGTTTGTATTTTCTTTACCCGTTTTAATAATATTATCGCCGAATGATATGTTTCGACAGCTTTCCAAATATGAATACGAATAAGACATTTGTATAGAATTTTAAATAATAGTAACTTTTAATAAACTTTTATTTTTTAATTCAATATTTTATTGCTATTTTTAGTGAAAGATATTTAATTCAAAATTGTTTTTTATGAGAAAAGGCTTTTAAGAAATCACTTAATGAAAACAATAATGTCTTACATATGATATGTAATTCATTATAAATAATATTTTATTAAATCTGTTCTGATTACATAATACAGGTATTATGATATTTTTTTGTATTAGCAAGTTCAAATAGAGTATTGCTCAATTATAATGGTACAAATGATAGCTCTATGTCATTTTTCTTATGACTATTACATTGTTTGTCATAGGAATTTGTGTTGAAAGCAAGTGTTTGAGGTATATGTGCTCGATCAATATTAAATGTCAACTTGTCAACAATCTGATAAAGAAGCATGTTTGTTTAATAAATGATCTTATTATTCTTATTATATTCTAATGTTTCGATTTTATCTTCATTTCTCATGTGATAAGTATTAATACTGTATTTATTCTCTGTTTGAATAATAAATGTATCGATCGCTGCATTGCATATATTCCGCACTCAATCATAGCTTTTAATCTAATTGTTTGCTGCAATCAATATATGAAAGTATAGCCAGAATACACTTCCTAGGTTTGGAAATGACCATTTTGAAGTGTCCTTTTTCTATGAGTTTTTGACCTTTCTAGTTTGGCGTAAGTTAGTGCTGGTCAAATCCGTAGAGTTAAGTTACCCACATGGAAAAATTCACCATTTTATCCCCTGCTTATACCCCTTTACCCCCTTATACCTCCTAAGTTTTTCGAGTATGGCCATCCCCATCATAAATCAATGTACTGAATGTCCTTGACAAGTTCCCAATGATAACTTACAAGGTGAATTAGATTAGTCTCGTGTCTAAAAATCTAAATATATTTTAAATTAAGGGGAAAACTATATAAAGGAATATATTTCTGTTCAAATGTTCAAGAATTGATCCACATAAGTTTTTCAAGCTAAATGATCTTGCCAAAGTATCAGAATTATCTAAAATATCAAAATAAATATTTATAAAAAGCAGGAATTAATTTGAATATTATATAAAATTTATTATTGATTTCAAACTTTTATTCTGAATTCAATACAATTTTAGATATGATTTCTGTTATATATTCTTCTGTTACTATTATTATTCTTCATAAATACATTGATGATTTCTTTGCTTTTAGCCAGCAACATTGTGGAACACCAGATGCACCAGGAACAGTTCCAGTATTTCTCAATAAATAGTATAATAATTGAAATACAAAATAAAATAGCAATCAGTTTGAATAGATCTGAAAGATATTGTATTTTAATGTTTTCGAAATCCGATTTCATTTTATATAATTTCGTTTTCTGGTCGGCATTCGTCTGATGTGTGTGTTTTGGAAATAGACTTCTGGACAGTTGTATTTGATAGATACCCATCTCAGGTATCCAGGACAGTCTAGGAAATGTTTGGGCAGAATATAAATGCTTGTAAATTAATGTAAATTTAAGTGAGCAAGCTTATTAACAGTCTGAACAACCGTTCAGCCTTCCCGTGCATATGAGTCTGGTGTCATCGTAACAAACAAGGGGAAGTTAACACAACAACTCAATAATTAGCAGGTTAACTTTCAAACCTTGCTCAAGTATAGGGTTCCAAATGAAATGTCCAAGTTCAAACATTTCTTTTTCAACACAAAAATATCATATTTGAACTGTGTTTGAAAGTTAACCTGCTAACTATTAAGTTGATGTGCTAAATCCACCTTGGTTAGTTATGATAACACCAGACATCTGCACGGAAAGGCGGAACGGTTTTGCCAGCTTTGCTTTTAAACATACAGTTCTTTCAGTCTTCTCCTCAACGGATTCATTGCACGATTAACCGGATAAGAAAAATACTTGAAATCATACTGTTCTCTACCGATGGCTACGTTATAATAATCTAAATTTTCCGCTAATTTCTTGCGTATTGTGTACTCGTCTGACAAATAGATTATTTCTTTTCTCTCGATTTGATTCAAAAACTTTTTTGTGAACGGAATCTATGTTTTCAATCATAAGAACAGATTTTAAGACTGTTTTTCAATAATTATGATTATATTATACATTAATTCTCTCCTCTATTCGCGTTAGTCTGTTGTTATACTTGAAAAATCTGCCGGCTAATTCATGTTCCCACATAAACAAGTCATTAACAGCAGAATTACTGCCTGTAATCCAAGTTATATTTGTTTCCAACAGCTCTTCAAACGTATTAATACAAATCCTTTCTCTCGTTATAATTGAAGTCAGAATTTCATTGGAAAATATCAGAACCAATAGAAGTGAACAGAAAGTCCATAAACTTGTTATCAAACTTCTGTCGTATTTATAGAATTTCTGTATTAATGGTAACAGAATTTGAAACAATATATCCCAAACACAAACACGTCTTTCCTCTAAACAAATATCAATTTTATTTATATTAATAATTGAGGAAAAAAATTATTTAATAAGCATTACTTCGAAGTATATGATTGAATATGAGGTAAACGCCGACAAAGAGTGCCGATAATAGAATACAAGTCCATACTTGTGCTGTGTATATGTTTAATATACCCTCGAGTTCTGTGCCGTCAAACTGTAATGCACTCAATATGGCTAACCGGGGCTTCTGTGTCATCCAAACCAAACTGTCTGAATTCAGTTCACATATAGGTATGTATATCCAGGAGCTGACCGATGTAAAAGCCAGGGTCATGTCCTCATCCTTTCGAAAAAAAAGTTTTATATTCAATATTAATAAAAAAATTATTCAAAAATCTAATGAATAACAAAGTAGTGAACAGAGACCTGAAAACCGTTGAGCCTTCGCGTGCATATGAGTCTGGTGTCATCATTACAAACAAAGGGGGAGTTAACACGTCAACTCTATAATTAGCAGGTTAACTCTCAGACACAGTTCAAGTATACGCGTCCAAAGTTCCAAGTTCAAACACTTCTTTTTCAACACAAAAATATCATATTTGAACTGCGTTTGGAAGTTAACCTGCTAACTAGTGAGTTGATATGTTAACTCCCTCTGCTCGTTATGATGACACCAGACTCATATGCACGGGAAGGCTGAACGGTGTTCCAGGCTCTACTAATAAACAGAGTCTATTTAGTTGAATAAACAAAGTAAGCAAGTCGCATTTTCTTACCGACATCATTGGGAAAAAATAGTCTCGATCAATGCTTTTTACAATAATGCTATAGTTGTGAAAGTATCTGGATACAATTCTGATCAATTCTATATCGAAGAAATTCAGCTCAAACTGTGAAAATGTTTTGATTAAAAACAGAAATTATTATTAAATATTGTATTAAAAAAAATTATACAATCAAGGGTGTGCTGTCAAATGAGACAAGCTGATTTTTATCTGAAAAATAGTTGCCATAGGTCATCCCATGGTATATATTATTTTTTGATACCTCGTTCAATTATATCTAATGAAATTTTTGAGCATGGCATTTGCTGGAAAAACTGATAACTTGCACATTCCTATATATATTATTAGTAAACTCACTTTTGTAATCAGTGTCAAATTGAATAAATGATTTGATTCCGGTTCAAATGACTCCATTGTTTGGCATTTCTCTTTATTTATTACTTAAAAAAATTTTAATCTATTTTTACCATAAAATCTACTTTTAATCAGTCCATACGAATAGACATTTATGAGAATTGCACGAATAGTTGAGAAGAATTTCTTCATTTTCTTTAAAGAAAGTTTTGCACCACCCAGATATTTTTTTCAAAAAACTGTGAACACATGTTTTATATCGATTATGTCGTAAGAATTCAAGCATATATTGGATTGTGAAGAAATTACTGACCGTTTTACTTGATTCAATTTTACTAACAAATCTTTACTGGTTCAAAATGGGTTTAACTTTAAGTGAAATTATAAAGTAAGTTCTCATAAACATAAACAACATGGCTACAAATTTATTGAGTTTTTATAAACAGCACTTGTATCAAATTTTCACAGATGATACCTGACTAATTAAAGAATATTTTCAATTTTCTTTATCCAAGCAGAGTTGACTAATGCCTTATCATGATAAACTTGTAATTTGAATTTAATTTGAAGATTGGACTAGCTCAGAAGCATAAGAACCTTGTTGTGACTAACCGGTCATAAATTTCTTTACAATCTAATACATAATAATTGACATTTTTATATACAAAAGGTATAGAATAATAATTTGCATACCAGGACATTTATGTATTGAATGATAAAATATTGCCATGCTAATTATAGTTTATCGATATTAACTATGGGTTGCGAATAGTATGCACTATAATTACAATAATGTATTCATTAATTGAATGCAATTCTATTTATTATACAATTAGAAAAAATGGAGCATAAGTGCAACTTAAGTGTAAACCATTCGTTCAACTGATGCTTGAAATTG
>JAQIWA010000511.1:0-30264 GCA_034693305.1 Eueremaeus valkanovi
TCGAAATTCGATCAAAATCGGCCATTTTAGACTTTAAACGCCATTTTTCGGCCATTTTGGCGGCCATCTTGTTTTCAAAATACCCCCACCTATACCCCCCCCCCCTGAGTTTTGAGCCAAAAGTCGGCCATTTTACCCCCTCCTATACCCCCCCTGACTTGGCCGAGCTTGCACATCTCTAATTACAAGTTTCATGATATTGAATTGAGAAAGTTGATAACAGCCAACAAGACTGTCTCAATATTAATATATTAATACAAACAAAATACTTCAATAATTAACTGAATTAGTAGAATTTGAGTGAGATGGGTATATTTTAATCAAGTGCAAATAAAAAATGATTGTTGATTTTTTAATAACATGATAGTATCCGATATGCTATAAGTTACCGTATATGAAGAAAGATCATTTAATTATTAATATCCCTCAACATTCAAGTTATTAAAGCCTTCACAATATAATGCTTATAATAATATGAAGACTTGTTTTCATTTTCTCAATTCTGCTTCACTTGTCTCACATGTATTGCATTTATTTATAAACATAACTATTAAATGAAAGTTTAATCGCTATCTGTCTCCAGAAGACTGTAGTTGAATGTCACGGATTGACGACACATGATGTTATCGTTACACAATAATCAATTACCATGCTCATTAATTAAACAGAAATCAATATAATATTTCAAGTTTTTATATCTGAAACCACTATTATATAAAAATTGTTTATATTAATAGTTCAGTAAAAATATTAAAATTTTAATCATTTGATTGAGAGATAAATATTGAAATTCATATAAATTATCGGATATTCTGAATAAAGAAAAATAAAATAAAAATTATAGACAAATACAAAACTAAAAATAGAATCAAAGAAAACAGAATTTTCTACGAATTGATTCTTCTAAACGAAATCCAATAAAATTCATTGCGTGGGCAGAAATAAATATATCTAATTATAGTTTATAGTCAGCCTATGCTATAATATGATATAAAAACTTTTTTCTCATTATTTTTCATTATATTTGTGTATAAATTCCGAACGAACTTCAATAATGAATCACTCGATCATTGTATGCGAATTGTGACCTAAAAAGTGTTCAATACTTTCCAGCAATCAGTTATTGGAAATACATTTCAAACAGCGATTTGTTTTCAATATTTTATTGCATATTATTCTCATCTGTTTTGTGTATTTTCACGAAACGATTATTTTCTGATTTTATTTATCTAATTAGAGATGAAATTTCATTTTACAACAAAATGTGTGTTTTTTCTGAATTAAATTCAATTTATTAGCGAAGTGTCAAAATAATAAGTGCTTTAACGTCACAATCCAAGCAAAACTTGTTTTTCACTCTCCAATGCCATTTATGTGTCTATAATATACACCGTATATATACTCTATATCTTCAGCTAAACAGTGAAATAGCTATGAATTTAAAATGTTTAAACACAATGAATGTGATTAACTCAATAATAATATATTTGGCCATTTTTATATGCTTTAGCACAGCTTTCAAGTAAGTGATCCATGTCATATTTGAATAATTCAATATTCATAAGCAAATATCTATAGTTTAGACGAGCATAAGCACATAATGTTAATTTTCATCCTTGTTCATTGAATAAATCATCTTTGTTAGATTGAAAACTAGTATTGCAAAGACCACATGTAAATACTTGTTGTCCTTTCACGTTTTTCAATCGATTTTATCTTGATATCACCCGAATACAATCTTGAAGTATTTTTTAAATAAAATATTCGAAGTTTAATAAATATAAATATTTTCTTTAATTAAATTTATTGTTAATAATAAATTATTATAACGACTACTGATATGAATGCATAAAACTTAATGCAAATAACATTTTATTCATATCTTTTAATTCATTCAATTTTCTAATGAAATGCTATTAAATAGCGATTAATTGCAAACATTTTTTTTGCTTAATAGAGAAGAATCGCGAGAAAGAGGAATAAGTAGTTCGCGAGACGACAGTCGAGTTAGCAGTGACTCAAAGCCAGAATCGCGGGAACGGGTTATAAGCACTTCGAGGAGGTCTTCGGCCAAAAATGATTTTGCGGTTCGAAAGGATATTTTGGATTCGATATCGACTCGAATCGAAACGGATTCGAGTGAGTCATCCAATAAGCGCAGAGAGAGTTCCGGCTCTAGAAGTGTGAGTTCGAAGCAAAGGGACTCGGATTCAAATGAGCGGTCCATCTCAACCAGTTCCTCATCCAATACCAACAAAAAGGATTCTAAAAGCTCTAAAAGAGGCTCCAGGTCCAATGACTACAAGTGCGGCGGAAATGTGCCGGTTTATACACGAGAAGAGATAATGAGTCCATTCTATCCGTCGAAATACCCGTCAGATGTGGACTGTGTTTGGAATATAAGCGCACAGTCCGGACAGACCATTAAGATAGAGATCTTTCGGCTGAACATAGAGAGCGACGAGAACTGCAAATTCGATTACCTGGACATCAAAGGCGTTCGAAGGCTTTGCGGGAAAGTCAGTGATGCGGTCATTGATGTGAACGCATCGACTGTCGAACTCCGGTTCCGTTCGGACGCCAACAACGAGGACTACGGCTTTCATCTGCGAGTTGTAACGCATTCGAGTAACTGTGTCCGAGAATACAATGTAAGCGACTATGCGTTCGTCACTTCACCCAAATATCCGGCCAATTATGAAGACTCGTCTGACTGCTGGACAATCATCCGAACTGACCCGGGCACTACAATAGTGATATCGTTCGAAGTGCTCAAATTGGAGCATGATACTCAATGTGCGTACGACTATCTCGAAGTGTTTGACTCATCCACTGCTAACAACTCTTTGGGAAAGTTATGCGAAAAGCCTGAAAACGTAACGCTTTCGCTACAGTCCTCCCGAAATGTACTTCTCCTCCATTTCCATTCGGACCAACTGCTCAACAATAGAGGCTTTCGCGCAGAGGTGACCACATCTAAATTTGCAATCAGTGACTACGGGTGCAACTGGAAAGTGAACTGGGGCAATATGACTCTGAACAGTCCCAATTACCCGAACAACTATCCGGCGAACCTGAACTGTGAGATCTCGATAACTGCGCCGACAAAAGAGGAACGAATTGTTATTTTGTTTGATTGGATTCATTTAGAGGCCGGCACTAAGTGTGACAACAATGACAGGGTTGAGATCTGGGAGGAGAAGGAGAAGAGTGCCAGTCGTATCATCTGTGGCCGTTTACCCCAACCATTCAAATACCTGGCCAAAGGGCGCACAATTAAAGTGAAGTTCATTTCAGACTCGTTCGCAGAATACCCTGGATTTATGGCACGTCTGGCTTATCTCAATTCTGTCAATAAGGCTGAGCCCAGAGTTATCTCCAAACTCATGCGTTCGCCAGAGAACGCAACAGTGGTTACCGGTTCTACTCATGTCCTTCACTGCGAACCACTGACTAACGATCCGATCACTTGGTTTAAAGACGACAAACAAATATCAACCGGTATTTCACCCAATGGCAAGTCCTTGATCATTAGAGAATTCACAGCGAGGTCTGAGGGCCGGTATATATGCAAATTCGGCAAAGACTACAGAGAGGCCTGGCTTAGATCGAAAAGATCTAACTGTCCAGCAGTTATATTCAGGAAAAGACCTAAAGATATGAGTGTCAGTGAAGGCGACTTTGTTGTCCTCGAGTGCAATGTTGCCGATGCAAAGTCCTCGGTCAAGTGGGAAAGGGATGGAAAGAGGATGTCCAACAACTCCCGAGTAAATCAGTTACACAACGGATATCTACTACTGGACCCGGCCAAGTCAGAGGACACGGGTATATATTTTTGTGTCGCAAACGCAGATACGCCCGATTGTATCGTTAGGTCCGGCGCCAGACTTAGTGTCAATCAAAGAGTGAATGTTAAGAATGTTTGCGGTCTTTCCCATACAAACCAACCGACAGCAGACGTCTCTAAAATAATTGGCGGAACAGAAGCCACGAAATCAGCCTTTGTATGCATTACTCGTATTTTAATATTAATACTAAATAAAAAATTCAGTGAAAGTAATCGAAAACATATCTAATTATCCCATTCAAGCCCTGGCACGTCATGTTCTGGGACTATAGGCGCAAATCGTTCTGTGGCGGAGTAAGTGTTACACAACTCTATCGTCTTTTTTATGATTTTCATTCAACAGATTTCTGTTTAATCCAAATGCAATCAAAATATATAATTATAGAAATTTTGGGGAAATTGAGTGCTTTTTGATCGAAGACTACACTCAATGAATATAAATGAGTTATAAAAGACCTTAAGCACAACTATTCAATATTCACCTTGAAATCAGCTCTTATATCAATATCGAGACTATTTTTTTAATAGTTGTCTTAACCCTTATATTGATTGCATTCTTAGATATTTCTGAGAAAATCCAATTAAAAAGTGAAACCAATTTATAGAAAATCCGATCAATTGATTGATAATTATTTCTCATTTACTCAACAAAACTAAATAACAAAATCCTATGCCTTCAGGCGCTTCTCAACGAGAGATGGATCTTAACGGCCGCGCATTGCTTCGAAACGGGTCCGGAGTCGGCCATCGAAGTGAGACTCGGAAAATATGACCAAACGCTGACCGAAGACACGGAAATCGTTACGAAAATAGCAGAAATCATAAGACATCCGGACTTTTCTCGCGACACATTCGACAACGACATAGCATTAGTGCGTTTGTCTCAACACATCTCATTCACTCCACATATTATACCCATTTGTTTGGTCGAGAAGAAAGAGCGCCGGCCGACAGACGACTACTTCCTTAAGCCAAATGGCGCCCTCCGTATCGGACACGTGACCGGTTGGGGTCAGCTCAAGGAGAACGGGCCTCAGCCCCGCTATCTTCAGGAACTACGAGTGCCAATAGTAGAGGACAACAAATGTCGGGCTTCGACGGCATTCAAAGTGACGGCGAATATGTTTTGTGCCGGTTATGGGAAGGAAGTGTTGGGCGACGCCTGTAAGGGCGACTCCGGCGGCCCTTTCGTCGTGCCATACAAGTCCCGCTGGATCATAATGGGAGTGGTCTCGTGGGGCGAGGGCTGCGGCCGGACCAACAAATTCGGGTTCTATACGAAAGTCAATAACTATTTGGATTGGATTAACGCTATAATCAAATTGTGATAAAAATAATTATATAAAGAGTGTCTAAACGTGTGTTTCATTTGATTTGTAAATAATTTATATTCAAAACTGTTTTAACTTATATTCGAAAAGACTTTCACTTAATTTCATATCATTTATACATTTTTTGTACAGTTTTTTAGACATTTTACTAATAAATTGTATTATTTTTTCTGATTGAAGGCCAAAAAAAATAATTTGGAGTTTAAAGTCAGCAAAAGTTTCATTAAATTAAATCATTTTTTTATTATTATTTTTCTAAAATTCGATTAATTTTTTTTCGCATTAATTGAAAACAAATCGAAATCTAAATTATTTTCGAAACAATAATAACTTAATTATTGCTAACAATAACTAAACCAATGGCTGAACGGCTAAACCGATTGCTTAATGAGGTTTGAATAGAAATTGAATTTATTTCTGATCGACATATCTATATAGTGTTCGCCATTGAAGTCGACAGTCATTCCGCCCAATAATGTTGGGTCCACTTTCATAGTCAGGGTTAGCTTTTGGCCTAAAATATTGGAAAATAAATAATTTAAAAATCATTTCATTTATAAAATTGAATAAAAAATTATTAATAAATCGGAAATCGATTGAAACCTTCGACGAAACCATTCAAAGACTTTTCGATCTCTTTTTTGGTGCTCTCGTCCACCGGCTTAGCGGTAGTGACCGTACACTCGGCCTCTCCTCTGGAGACAGCCATCACTTTATTGAAACCCTTGGCCACCGCCGGCAAGAGTTTGATTCTTCCGTTTTCAGACATAACTCCAATCAAATTAAGGGTCAATTCAGACAATCGGACTGAAGACGAAAGCGCTTTACTTATGACCTCTTTCTTCTCGTTTGCCTTCAGTTCAGAGACAATTCAATACAAATATTGAGTTTAAAATCCAATTCATTTCAATCATATGGTATATCATATGATATGCGGAGGAATGGATGCAAACCTTAATCAATGGATTGAATAACAAGTCCTTAAAATTGCGGTCTTTTTGAGACAATGCCAGCAATTGTTTGAGTTCATTGTCGACTACATCCAACTTCTTCTGCTTGGAAGCGGCGGAGAACAGAGCCGACACATATCGGCCATCCATTCCGAACAGAGGAACTGGTGTTCTGACCATTGCTGAGGCGGCCTCTGATGACTTGGTCCGCACCAGAAACAGGTTCAGCGAACGCAACGACAATAATGTTCGCGACATTGCTATACATATAAACAGATTATTCATTAAATGTTTTATTCATTAAATATTTTAATTATATTTTTACCGATTTTTTTGATTAAATGTCTGAACGAATCGATAATATGAAGACTGGGTTTGAGCTTAAGGTCAAACGAAATGCATACAAATGTTAAGAAGTTTTAGAAAAAATGAGTTAACTGTCAGACCATATGAGTGAACACTTACACTGTTTTTAATACATAATAGTTATGAGAGTTAGCGCTCTCTGTATTCAATGCATTGAATCGTTGTTTAGATAATAGTCGGACAGAAAACACATGTCTTTTGTGTTTATGTTTTGTATAAATAACTAAATTGAATAACAATTGAATTCATATCGAAATTATGGGTAAATCCAAACGAGACAAAAGCCTTACAGAGGAAACGGATGTATCGAAGCCTAAGAAAATCAAAACAGAAGATGAGGTGAAAGAAGAAGCGGTCGATGAAGTGGCTGAAGATGTCGAGGAAAATGGTGGAGAGATATCACTGAAAGACTCCAGAGATTGGACTCAATTGTCTTACGACCAGAAAATACTGTTCACTTCAGTCATAGCCAAACCGATGGCATCGAAAAAGTTGGCCAAAAGACTGTTCAAACTGATGAAGAAGGCGTCGAAGATATCCCGCAAAACACACCTCAGAGTCGGTCTCAAAGACGTTCAGTTGAGGATAAGGAAAGGTAGGCATTGTTGTGACCATTGGGTAGCCATCGGCTCCAATTGACTATTGTTTGGTTTGCCTTGAGTTCAGGTGAGACGGGTATAGTTGTGTTCGCGGGTGATGTGACGCCCATCGAAGTGATGTGTCATTTGCCGGCCGTGTGTGAGGACAAGTCCATTCCCTATGTCTTCGTTCCCCTCAGAAGCGATATATCGACTGCTGTTGGCATCAAAAGACCCGCTCTTATGGTTCTCATCAAACAGAGTCCCGAATATGAGGAACTGTATAACGAATGTCAGACTGAGATCAAGTCATTACCCCTTCCTATCTCTTAGACCTCTTATCGATTCATAAATCATTGAAATGTTATTCAATTTATTCATATTTTTTGACTTAAATATAAAATAAAATAAAAATAATTAAAATTCTGTTTAAATCATAATTAATATTATAATTGGTTTCCATTCTTATTAGCACTGATACCTTATTGCAGGCCATGTACTGTACTAGCAGTACAGTAGCAGATACTGTGCTTACCATTAAGTAGGATCGGTATGAGTTTATAAGTACTTTATAAACATTTTGAATATTAAGGTAAAAATTATTAAATAATAATTTCGGAGAACTTATTGACAAAATATTTATTGAAAATTCTTTATTGGATTCAAAATATTGAATAAATAATTGAAAATCAATAGAAGTAATGGTTATGTGAATTGAAACTTAAAACTTATTCAAAAAGTTTTGGTTTGAGTTCAGCTCAATTGAGGCCATATTTAGACAAATGAATGTCGATTTGAACGGAATTGAATCAATTTGACTCAACCTAACACTCAGAACCAATTTATGTGCAACAGATCATTAGCCGATTGCAACCTATAATTATACTGTATTCGCAATTCCTATGATAGAACTTCTATCATAGAAGTGATTTGAGCCTGGCACTAGTTTGGATACGATTATGTGCAAGATATTTAAAATGAGCAGCAATTTTGAGAAGTCTAACCCAGAATATCTAACTGGTCCTAATGAACACAATTCTCAAACTAATACAGCTTTATATTCCTTATGAGAGATATTTTTAGAATATTCTATAGAATTATCATTTGATTGAATTCTATAACAATTTTCATCCATGAAGTTCAGTGAAGACATTAAAGAAAAGGTTAGAGAGATAATAGAGAGTTGCTTTCATTAGCAGTTGTTGTCTTGAATGAATTCAAAATAAAAAGATGACAAAAGATTTGGTGACAAACAGAACCATATTCTTCGTTGTCGTCGATACAGATGGCGATAAATACTGAAGAACTGATCCAAACCCGGATTGAATTGGATATGAAGTAAATTGATATCAAAACGCATGCACTGAGTGATACGAAGCAGAGATTCGATAGTCTGAAAGCCGAATACCGGCAGTGAGTCTGTGCGTACGACCACTGGACTACTTGTGTCTTATATACTATGAAAAGATATTAATGAAGAGAATTCTGTCTCTTATGTCAACTCTGTTTCAAAGCAATGAATTATTTGGGAAAATAGCAAAAACTCTGTGTTTTAACTGATTTTATTCAGTGATTCTGTGAATCGAAACCAAAAAATAATGTTTTGATTAATAATTGATTCAACAAAACAATTATTGTTAGAAAACATAGAATTTTATATATAATGACTGTTTATTCAGATAATCGATTGGATGAGAAGACGGATGAATTTGGAAGTCAGATAACAAATGGAAAATTTTGATGACATGTGCTGTCCATCCAAGCATTGGATTCCAAATATATATTCAGTTTTACTAATATTTGGAATACAGAATATTAGAGGTATTTTAATTGCATCCATGTATTCAATTACTTGATGTCAAATATAGATAACTTATGTTTTCTAATAATATATTTTTATTAAAATTCTATCATTTTATGAATTATATCAATATTTCTATAAATATATTGAAACGAATTTCTGTTTAAGCAATAGAAGTGAAAATTTAGATAACTTAACCATAAATTATGGAATTATAAAATTTTTTAAACAAGGTGTATTCAATCAGAGGCGTTATTAAATCAAAGATGAGGAAGGGGATCTGCATAAGATTTAGAATGGAGTCAATTGAGCTCAAATAAGAATCAGTGAAAGAGTCAGAACAGTCTGTATTTACTTTAGGCCTCGACGACGAAAGTGCATGGGTTACAGCCCAGCATAGATTGTTCATATTTAAGCTAATATTCGAAGTGAAAAGTATAACCAGTCACATGCAGCTTGTTAATATTTGGCTTTGTTGAGGATTGCAAAGTAAATTTTTCCGCAATTAAATTTCCATTGCGGATCTGTGCTTGGTCAATTTGAAAATCATATTCACAAGTCGTTTAGGTTTATAAAAATGTTAAAAAATATTTTATTATTAGTTTGTATCGACTTTTCCAAATTAAGCTAGGTAAAACTTCGTGAAGTTTTTTTGAATTTGTATTTGGTTGCTTTTATCTTTTAATAGTAGCAAGTTCAGTTTTCTTTGCACTTAAAAATGATATCGTTCAATATGAAAATTGTTCTTCATTAATGAGCAAGGGGCCTTTTCTGATTTACATTTTATGAATTGAGAATTTTTCAAAAACCAAGTCATCCATCAGATGGCAGATGAGAAGTGAGCCAATGCTCTGAATGAGAACTTGATATATGGGTAGCTTTAAACGCATGCACTGAACTCAATGCGAAAGAGCCGGCAATGAGTTTGTGCTGAGAAATCATGGAATAGTAGTTTCGGAGTATTAGCACAACTGTAAGGATAGGACTCATATGAACGCTATCTACAGAACTGACTCTCCAATGGATTTAATGATTCTAACGGAGAAAAACTTTTTCTTTTTTTGAATAATAAGTGCTTTAATATACAAATTATAACATTTTATAAGAATATTCTGAATATGTTTTATAGAATATATATTTTAAGTGAATTATTATTTACTAATTTAGAGACAAAACTTCTGAAAAAGTGAAGAAAACTGAAGAATAATGAACTGTTTGTTTGAGTAATAATATTCTGGACCTAAGAATCGATTGAATACAAGAGAAGAACAAAAAGCAGTTTTGAAGAGAATAACGGAAAACAAATAAATGCCAATAATATGATTACTTGTTATTCCGATTCATCCATAATATTCACTCTACTTATCATTTTGCCACTGGTTTGGACGCAAAGGTTTAATGGTAATTGAGCATGTTGCTTTCTTCTTGAATAATCAATTTTCAAAATGCCTATTATGTAAATTATAATACCATAAGCTCTTCATTCATTTAAATAAGCCTGCATATAATCTTATCATGCTTTTTGCCTACGAATTAAGTTTCGGTTTAAAATGAACTTGGTTAAAGCTATCATTTTTTTGCTTATATCCTGCTATTCTAAATGATTTATCTTGCTAAATTGTAATGAATATGCAAAAGCTCAGGGTGACAATTTTCGTAGAGGAGCCTGTATCAATTTTAATATCTATCTTATTATTGTGTGCATTTTGAAATTCAACTCATGATAGTCCGAGTCGGGTCATATGGTCATCCCTGTATCTGAAATGCTCGGAATAAAATATATGTTTGAAATATCAAGCAAATTGAAGCCATTCATCGGTTTTACAATCGATTTCTGAAGAATTTTAATGATTTTAAGCCAATTTAAAAGTGAAGAAACATTTCATTTAATATAAAAATGTTTAGATTTTTATATGACTTCAGTTTTCAATACCGTTACGAATAGACGGCTATTATTTGTAGTGAAAATAGAGAGAAAAATATTTTTGTGTATCACTGGTGAATAGAAAACACATTAACAAACAAAACACATAACACGCTAACCGAAAATTTTTGAGTTACTTCTGCTCTCCATTCAGTTTCATCTCATTCTCTCTGCACTTATACCCACTCTTATACACAATAAGTCTTTGCACGCAATTTCTCGAAAGGAATTATAGTATTGAATACTCTATTGTATTGACAGTACTTTTTTGTTCTAATATTATATTTTTCTGCGTTTTTTGCCGATATTGAGATTCTGAGTCAGACTATCAGACTCTCACTGATTCAGTCTCTGACTCCGATTGCTAGAGCACATTGAGAACTAACTAATAGATCGATAAAATAGTGTATTGCTCTCCAATGGCATCCATAGTGATAGTAATGGAGTAAAGAATACGCCGGTCCTAAACATTATTGTATTTGGTTTCCGTGCAATGCTTTCCACTTTATTTCATAATAAATTTGATTTTTTTTGTCTTCAATTTCTTTCTCTTTCCTATCGTTTCGGTCATATTGTTTGTCCAATTCTGTGGCCATACATATGATTGATAGTAAACATCATATAATGACTGCATATCTATATCGCTATCCTTATTGTTTGGCTCCGGGCCTCAAATATCTGTGCAATTTCTAGTATAGATATTCTTGCCTGAGCTCTACTATTGTTCGACACTCTTATTCTTTCTTTGCATTTCCAGTTTTCTTATATAATTTGCTTACAGTGCAGACCCATTCCCAAGTCCAATGTCGGTCATCCGTAGCACTGATCTTATGCACAGTAGGAGAAAAAAGATTATAATTTAGTTAAACATGTTATCCCTTTGTGTCGTATTATGTATAACACTGTATAATAATATTAATAATAAAAATGATTACAATTTTGTTTCTATGACCGACTTCTTTGTATTTGTGAAGACATTTAATTTCATTTCCTTATATTTTATTTTAAATATAAAAAATATATATTTTTATTCTTCTGATTCTCTTTTCTTAATGAAAATTTATACCAAGCATTAAATTATTAGTTCGGCTTAAAAAATAAAGAATAGAAAAGAAAAATATATAAAAACTTGTGAACAGAAAGACATATCAAATGTTAAATATAAAGAAAAATAAATTTGATTTTTTTGAAATTCAATATATAATTCACAGATTTTTCTTCTCTTTTCAAAATCCATTTATTGATTGATAGATGAATTCAAATCCATTTACAACTGAGATATCATTGAATGCATTCAAATCAGAGCATAGTATGACTAATGAACTGCAAATCCATTTTATTCCTAATGAAAAAATCAAAGCAAAAAATCTTCTTTAAAATTAAATGACTTCAAAGGCTTTTGTAATTCAATTCCTGTACAGTATTTGTTAAGAAAATATAAGTTAATAAAAATCTTTATTATTTCTATGGATTGTGTCTAATGGTTAGCAATTGTTTTCTTCATTGACTATATATTTATTCGCTTTATTTTTCTGATAGTTTTCTATAGAAAAGCGATTTTTTGCACAGTATTTGCTCGTTAGGGATACTGTACTGTAGTGTCTCTCTCGTCAGTTCTGCCACCACTGCACTCATAACTACTGCAACCGTGACATTCACTCAACCAATACAAACGTCATTGAGATCTTCTGAGCAATAATATTAACGAATATTTATTTGATAGCACTGTCTGTCTCTTTGACTCTCTCTATGCCTCTCTCCTACAGTACGCTATCGTTTTCTTCGTGTGTCCGAGATATAAATGCAGTGCACAAGCACTGAATGAGTATGACTGACTGTTTTATTCTTGCTACTTTTTTGTCGTTCACTATTATTCAACGATCGACTCTGTCTTCCCATGCAATCCAATGCATAGCAAGCGCTCAATAATAATACCGAAAGTGTTTTACGTTTGAAAGATTTCCAAAAGTGTCCGTTTCCTGTAATTTGTGCCCAAACTATATGAAAATATCCACAACTATCACAATATGGGCTCCTATTTGCTCATCCAATCCAGTCATTCATTCATTTATTCTTCTTCTCTATACACAGATATTTTTTTTCTAAAAGACTTTTAACTCTTTGTATAATTTATGGCTTTTATGATATAATAACTGTTCGAATGAATGGCTTAAACGACAGAAATTGAATATAAGAAGAAATCTTTTTTTGTAGGCTTTTTGTGATTTTTCTGTGAATATCAGTTTAGAATATTTGAATAGATATCTCGAATAAAGATTTTTCAATTTTATACAAAATCTGAGTATTTGGGGTAAGACTAGAAGGGATTGACAGCGAAAATATCGTTAACTCAAACCAGAGATATGACTGAAGCTGACAATCAATGCGAGTCTTTTATAGCAGAACAAGATGTCTAAGAAATTCTTCTTCTTTCGGCTCAAATGGAAATATTTCTAAAATTTTGCAAAATTTGATATTCACTGCGAATATCGCTAACGAACTGAAAATAAAGAGTTGTTTGTATACGACTGTAACAGACAATGATTTTACAAAAATATTCTGTAAAAGAAAGCAGACATTCGTTAAGAAATAGCAGTTTTTGGAAAACATGAAAATATTTGTATGTTTTTTCGGTAGCAGTTAAGACAGATTTAATCATTTGCAAAGACTAGTAACTAAACAATTATTTTGCGGTCAAAAAATGTTTTTTACAAGAAATTGAAATTTCACTTAACGTATGCCTCATTTGGTACGCCTTTCGCTCAGAGACCAAATTATCTGTTTATAATGGATTTTTCTGCCGGCAATACGAGGACTTCAAACAGAATTCTTCCTCAAATATATATTTTCTTCATTGCTATGTTTTGGGGCTATATTTGCTGAATACTGATGCAAATGCAAAGCTGTGAAAAATGGATGCGATTTTAATTATTAGTCCAACTAATGTGTGACTATTGGCCAAAAGTTACACTTTATTTAAATGTCTAATATTATACTTACATATATAAACAGAGGGAGAGGAGGGAAACGGTTGGCATCTGTTAGTTATCGGTTCGGAATATTAATATTCTTTAAGGAATGAATCAATGCTTTGATTATAACATAATTTGAACTTAATTTTCGCTCTAATCTTAATGGAGAAGAGTTTGCCTTTAATACGATATTAAGTATGCTTTTAGTGTATTGGAAATTAGTGCACAGCACCAGAACAGTGTCGGTGCAGAAACACTGTGCATGTCGTGTGAGCCCGACTAAATTATTATAGATTACATGTATTTATAATTCATAATTTTGAAGACACTTCACGTGTTCTGACATTTCTGCCTCAAAAATGCCAATAATAGAGCCGAAGACTTGTCCTCAAAGTATAGTTTCTATCTCTCCCTCTCCTATCACTTCGTTCTTTGTTTTTGCTTTTTTTTTTGACTCAAAATTCATGAAGAATATGGAAAAATATAATTTGATAGTTTCGTGTCGTCAAAGCATTGCTTTCCAAAAGACAGTGCAAACTCGCACTTATTATATATTATTCTTCTTTTTTTGCACTTATTTTTGATTATATGCGGAATCGCGCTTCGGTTGGATTCGTAACTCACGCCAATCCGATTGCCGGTGCAAAGCGATGACCCCGGGCGATCCTAATGGAAACGATTGAACCGAAAATTTGTGTTTAGAAAAGCGTCTGATTTTAATACATAATTTGAGAGTTAGGCTGAAGTTTAGGTCGAAATAGTGCTGAATGTTATATATGAGTGCAAACGGGAAATCATCGAAAGAAGTAATAAAATTAATGTCTCAGATAGTGAGACCAGTGCTCGGACTCCACATTAACTGACTGACTCTGCAGTTTTAAGCGAGTGAATGGTGTGTGAGCTGTCATCCGAGCCCTTAAATACGGACGATCTCTGATGAGAGAGAATCGAAGACAGAAAACACTTGACAACTGTCCTGTATATTATGAAAATGAGTGTCAGTTATGAGAAGCGGACAAAAGAAGATAACCGACACTTTTCATCCAAACTTGACCTGAATTTAAATTTTCTCAAACAATTATGAGACCAAATGTTAGCCTATTTTTTGCTGAATGTTTGCAAACACTTATACCAAAAGTAGACTTCTGTCACAAACGAAGCGAAGGGGGAATTGGACTCTCCTTTATTGCATCGAAATATTGGCATTTCCTCACGAGTGCCGTATTGAGCCTCACGAATGTCTCGTGTCATTTGTGACATTCAAATATTCTGCCAGTCATTCCATTCCTGTTTCCCTTTTTCCCATTCCTGTGCCTCACTTAGTCATCACTCCCTCAACACAACTAAACAAATAATTAATTTAATTCTGAATTAGTCTTAATATAGAGAAGCAGACAATGAAGAAAAATATCTCTCATATGACAACTACAGTCAAGACATTAATTATTATATAAATGCTTATAATACAAGACTTAGTACAGAATGTGTGGGACTTAGTGTCCAAATATTTCCGGCCCTCAGTCTAACTGTAATGCATATGAATTTTAAAGCCGTATTACAACTAAATAATGTGGGAATAAATGGCAGCAATTAATGTCATAATAATAGATAATATGCCTTAAGTTATATCATATCGAAAATTAAATACTAAACACAACTCTTTATATTTAATTGCAATTAACAAACAGTTATTTTTGAAATACTAATTAAAAACTTTATTATTCTTTTATCTCATATGTCATGAGCAGAAAGTGATCTATAAAACCATCTCTTATTTTAAAATAGATCTCTTCATATAAATGCTGTTTTTGTTTAAGTTATCTATCGTTTCATTCATTCTATTGTATTCTGTTTTCAAACTTTTATTTTAATTCTTTGTATTTTTATTTTTTGTTTGAAAATAGAGATGAATTAAGAATAGTGTAGAGAAAAAAAATATTTCATTCAATTGTAACTAATTATCTGTACTTTTAGTTGACTTGTTTTTCACTTTGAAAAATACAGTTAATGTGTTGTTAAAGACTAACTATATGTTCATTACAGTTAAGGTCACAGTAAATGTTGACTGATTTTGAATGCAATTCTTCAAAGCATACGATACAGACATAACAATTCAGAACTTCTTTTATATGACAAGCAGTAGAAAACTAAAGCCAACTATCAGATAAAGGGAATGGTAGGCAAATTATACAATTCCTGTTTTCTATCCAAAGGCATATCAGTGATGGTCACAATTGAAAGCTAAACCAACGCTAAAATAACCGCAAATATAAGTTTTCAAGCGTTGTATTGGTTTGAAAGTAGCAAAAAAAATCGGTTTTGGCAGCAAATTGTTAGCACAAGTATAGCACACAATCTGTAATAAGTGATACATTGAAATAAACTAAGTGTTGGGCAATTTGGAGCAGACAAGCAGGTGATGGTAGTGCCAGATGTATGGAGTGTAGCTCTATTTGTGCCCTATTGTTCCACTACTCAAACTTCTTATGATACAAAAGCACCGCTTTTTTCCGATAGTTAAACAAATTTTGATTTGGCTTTTGTGAAGTGGTTTTACTGCCAAATAATTTAATGATGATTTGATGCACTCATTCACTAGTGTTTAGTCGATGCGTTGGCGGACATATCCAACGAATAATGTTAAGTCAAATCGATTTATTTTCTGCTCCATATGTATGACTTCAGAGCTAAGAATAATAGAAATCATAACAATCCGCAAACAGATGTGTGCTTTTGGCCCCGAATTGTTTTACTCTTATTTATTTAAAACATTTTTTTTGCAGCAAATTATTATTTGATATCTATTTTATACTTGTCTTAAGCCTATCCTAATGTGGTTTCTGTTTGTCTGATGAAAAATAATTTGAATTTTTTTTTCTTACTTAAGAAAAAGTAGAAATAACTTTTGGAAATTATAATAATTGAAATGAACCAGTAGTATTCTGTTTTCTCAATTATAAAGCTGTTTTCTTGATGTTTTGACTGACTTTTTATTGCAATAATTTTTTGGAAATTAGCCAAAAAAGCAATAAAATCTTTTGTTGGAAAATATTTTGCTGACAATAACTATGTTGCGGATCAGTTAACGGACTTGAAATTATTGGTGGTTTTGTTTTTGTCCACTAAATGGATGGCAAACTATGGCTTAATCTTTATTATTTAAGATCATAACTATATGGCGTGTATTACAAACATCTTGTAAATACACAACAACTTTGCACATAAAAACAGAGGGGAGTGAGAGAGAGCGAGAGAGAGCGAGAGAGCGAGTGAGAGAGAGCGAGAGAGCGAGCGAGTGAGAGAGAGCGAGAGAGCGAGTGAGAGAGAGAGAGAGCGAGCGAGAGAGAGAGAGAGAGAGAGAGAGAGAGAGAGAGAGAGAGAGAGAGAGAGAGAGAGAGTCAACGAACAGATAGATGAGTGAAAAGAGCGAACATTTTTAGGAGAATTTGAGTCATGAAAGCTCATCAGAGACAGTGTTTGTTGGGGTCTGGCATATGTATTGGCGCACATCTCATATTCCCTCTGACTGTTGTCTGAGTTGGTGCATGTCGTGACCACTCCATCCCCATTCCGATGCCTTTCTGCCAATTTTCGCCTCATATTCTCCTTTCTATCATATCTTCTGATATTACACGTCTGTGTGTTATGTGTTATGAGTTTGTATGAGATATAACATGCGATGCCTTCACTCTTCTCCCTCTCCTCTCCCATTCTCTCTGGCTCTTGTCTGACCCGCTTCTGTGTATTCTATGCCTCATATTCTCTATTCAGATGCTATTTCTTATATAATATATTTTTTTGTGTTAACGTCAAAAGATAACAAGCGTTGAGCGCATATATACCAAACATATCTCATTTGCAGCGATCATAAACATCAAAGAAAATCTGTTTACAAGGCGCTATCGTTTTTGACATCTTATCGCTATTTTATTATTTTTATTCTCTATTTCTATTAACTCCATATATATTATAGCCTTCAAAAAAACAATTATTACTAATGACTTCTTAAGTATAATAAACAGAAATGTAATGAAAAAGAAAAAGTAGAATAACTTATTTAAATTATATTTATATTTATTTTTCATTCACAATACAAATGATCCAATTTTCGAGCCTTTACTGTATATTCTACTGCTTTTCATATGCAATACAAGTTATGAAAGTATAAAGTAATTTAAGTACACAATAAAAACATTTGTTTTTTCCTTATTTATTACATAATTTATATTTGAAAATAAAAAAAATGGTTCGGCGTCTTATCGTTTGATATACTACACGTGCCATTGAATTTGTATTTTTCAATAAGAATTTATTTATTATTATTATTATTCAAAGAATTTCTTTATAGTTGGGATTTAATAATTATTTTACTGTTCCTACCATTCAATCTACACTGAGTATATACCGGTTGAATATCTTATTTATTATCAAGACAACCCTAAAGGGATTATTTCCTATCTTAATATTCAATCCAAATATTATATGACTTAAGAGACTCTGTTTTCGCCTGTGTTTCACATCAATGCCGAATGATTTGAGAGAGAAATTGCATAAAAAAAGATGAAAAAGTAAATGAATTAAAATTCTTGCTGTACTCAAATCAAAAGCAAATGCTCCGGGAATTCATAATTAGAGCTAAACTCAAATGGATTCAAGTGGAGAGAGAATTGAGTTCGGCTCAGATCGACTGTCTCTCTAACAAAATACAGACTGTCTCTCAACTAATGTTACTTTCAATTAAATTATAATATATTTTATATTTTAAAATATTTTCAAACTCTAATCACATATTATATTCTGATCTCATATTATGTTTAGTAATTATTTTTGATTAAAATAAATTGAATTTAATATTAAAACAATTTACGATCATTTATGATGAATCACCTGATTTTTGATTCAAGATTATTATAAATTACAATAATATTTAATCCAATATTTGTGTTGTTATATAAGCTTTTTATGAATTTTCCTTTTTTCCTCTAATATTCCGTCAGTTCTTCTGATGAATAATGTATTAAATGTTGAGAAAGTGTTTCAAAAGAAATGCATTTATATTAGAGTATTGTATAGTTTGGGCATAATTTAAAAAAGCATAAGTAAAATAAGAATATATCGATTTGGGCTGACATGCCTTCGGGTTCGTGCCTTCACTTTGTTGTAACAGAGCTTCTTGTGCTCAGTCTCTGCACTGAAACGATCAATGTTTAGATGAGTGAATATGACGTAACAAATGCCCAGAACTGGAAGAGTGGCTGAACTGAATGCAAAAATAAAGGTTTCACTGATTGTGTCGATTCAGTCGATTCTCTAAATATTTTTATTTATTTTATTTTTTTTTTTGATTAATTATTGCTAAAATACAACTTATTGGCGCTCTTTCTATTATCTGAGTGCAGTGCCCAAGTAGCATAATGGTTAGGAATGCCCAGTCAAAGGGCACACTGCCTCTTCGGGTGTGTTTCCATTTTCAAGTCAGATAAGACTGAGAATCGTTTGTTTTGTTTTGCACTTATTTTTTAAGATAAAAATAAAAAGTTATTTAGATTTTTAACTGAATTCACGGCAAATAAGTGAAGCCAAGAGTGTATAGTCTGTACTGAAGAAGAAGCAAATGAGATGAGCGCTACCGATGAGAGAGAGAGAGAGAGAGCGAGAGAGAGAGAGAGAGAGAGAGAGAGAGAGAGAGAGAGAGAGAGAGAGAGAGAGAGAGAGCAAAGTGCCGATAACTCTTAGCAAAGGCTACTCTTGTTTTTCAGTGGCAGTGCTCAGGCACACACATACACACCGCACAAGTGCACCGCGATTATACTACAATCAAAACCAACGCCCACTTTCCTGTGCCGGTTATAAATTGTAGCTTCAAATTGAAATTTTTGTTTTACTTTTGGATTTTTTCTCTTCTTTTTTCTTCTTCTGCACCAAAACCAGAGCTTCTTTAAAATTTATGACTTCTTATGTACTAAATATATTCGGGTGTGAATTGGGAATGGAGTGCCAAAATTAAAATCAATTGGATCTCTCTCTCTCTCTCTCTCTCTCTCTCTCTCTCTCTCTCTCTCCTCCCTCTCTTCGTCTGACTTGAATTGATTTCTGTTATTATTCTTTGATTATTAACAGAATTTTCTTTTATAACAATTTTGAACCGTTTTATCACTTTTAATGATCTCTTAAAGTGATAGAATTTGAATTAAATTTGATTTTTTAAGAAAATTAAATAATAGTACTATTCATGCGATCAATATCTGCTACTTTGGAATTATTTTTCTACTTTAATAACAGATGTTTAGCACAGAATTTGGGTGCAGTTTTCCTATTGAATAAGATTAGGCTTAGAATTGTGAATAAAACTTGAATTAAGAAGAAAAAAGTTTTTTCCACTCATTTTGTTATTTAACACACAGACAGCCAGAATTGAATAATAATAATAAAAGAAGTTAAGCTCATTAAACAGTGATTTATACTCTATTACTCTATTAAATGTATTGAATCGTATAAACTGAAGGCAATTATATTTTCATTATTCAAATTAAATCCAATTTAAGTCCATTTGTGAGATCAATATCAGAGGATTTTTACGAGTAGTCCAAAAAAAGGTGTGTTATTTGCGAATTCAAAGTCAACGACAAGTTTGTGCTTCAAATTATTTACGCTTTTTTGGACGTCAAGTGCACGACCATTATCTTCACCTAAAGAGACATTTTTTTCCTTCTCTTACTTTAGTCACACAAATGCCATAAAGAATAGCAATATCTGTTCACTCAGTTCTGATTCTCTCCAGAATTCACTATTCATTCGGTAGTATATTCGGTGGCAATACTGTCGAGTAGTTTAGCTTTTAGTTCCGAACAAATCAAAAGTTTATTTTAGCTGAAAAAAAGGAGAAGTCTTTTAAATATTGTTAACTCTCTGTCGTCACTATTTAACTCCAGTGTCCTTTTATTTTGAGTGCATCGAAGCGATACTCGTTTAGTGATTCTCGTATTCAATATATTCATATCAAATGAAATTGTCCTAAGAATAGGGCATAGAGTGAGCGCAGGAGTTCCTGCAGTTCCTTCCTTTGGAGAGAGTCTCAGACTCTATGAGAGAGACCTTCTTAATAGTCTGCTATTGTTAGTACGTAGTTCACACTTGAATTAATTTAGTGAGGAAGCTATACGTGTGCTCTCCATGTCCTCAGCACAATGAGGTCCCTCTCTGTCCCTTCGCTTACTCTCCGTCCCCAAGAATATTGACGACTAAGTCAAGCCTCGATGGCTATGAATACATATTGCCTGTAGTGCTGCGACTCTCTGGGCTAACACGTACACAATAATACCGGTGCTTCTGAACATAATGGACCCAAAGACCAAATGCTAGAAATGGGGTGAATAGAGACTACGCTTTCATTGAGTTTTACATTAGCAGTGATTTTCCTATTTTTACCCATATTTTGCTCAATCTTTTTCAATCTTGACTTTCTTGAACTGGTATTCAATTTTCAGTTAAGGTTCAGAAAATGCTTACAATTTTGCAGCACTAATGAGCTATCATTATGATTAATGGATTCAAAATTAGAGACAATTTTCAATTTTAGTCTTTGTTTTATTCTTTACGTTAAATCAATTTCAAAGCCAAGTCTTTGAAGAGAAATACTTATCAAACAAAATCTTTATTCAACTGAACTATATTTGAAAAATGACTGCAAAGAATATTTTTATGAAAAAATAATAATACGTCTGCGAGAGAGACAAATAAGAGAAGTCTACTAAAGAGCACATAAATCTATTCATGGCATCAGAGCTTAACGTCCGATGTTTTGAATGTATTGAAGAAAATTACAGTTAAAAAAATGTAAACTTAAATATTGAATACAAAAGGTATGCTTTGGATGCAGTGGCGAACAAAACTCCTTCGCTTCCATTCACAGCCATTATTATATACAGTATGTCATATCAAAAATATATAACCAGTGATGTTATGGCCAGTAATGATGGGAATCTATGCACTTGTCTCTCACAACAGAATCCCTCAGTAGTGTTCATCACATGCAAAAACTGTTGTGCACCAGCAGCTCATTCAGACGTGTCGATCCCCAGAGACACTTTTCTGGTCTGTAATGGCATAAAAATGATTCAATACTATAAAAATCGTAAATCATTGATAAGTTTTTGGGCGACACGGCCAGTCCAGATGGGCCTGGACTTCCGAATGTGAATTTATTGGTTGCCCTCATTTCTGTTTATTGATTCCTGATTTTCCTGATTGTCTCACACATGCAATACTCTGTACTCTGTTTTCCCTTCACTTCATCACTGACTGACTGACAGTTACTATAATTTTTTTTGTGTAACAAATATCGGAAATAGTATTCAATTAATGCTTTAGGCGTTATATTTAGTACAGAAATATATTATATGATAGTTAAGCAGTTGTCGATTGTGTGACACAACTGTTCAGGTGATGATTAAGAGCTTCAAATAGACTGATTGTATGTGTAGTCTCTGTGTGAGAGAGGAAGAGGAGGCGTAGGATTGAGTTATGGCCTTATTTAAGATTAACTCTTATCTTGTTTTTCTCACTATGAGATTGAAAGATCATATCATAAATCTGTCAAATATTCTCTTCATATTCATAAATAATTTTAAATGATTTGAATTTTTAAATCTTGAGAATAAATTCAACGGTTGGGTCACAACGAGAACAATACATAAGAGCTGTGAAACTGTAGTCTCAAGTCATCTGAGATATTAATATATTTTTTTTGCTGTTGAATAGATAGTTCTGTCTCTCATATAATATGGTCGCCACTGAAGCGTGGCTTATGTCAGGTTATGTCAAGTTTCTGATGCATTTACAGCAGGATATTAGTGAAACTGATTGGGAAAATGTCTACCCAAGGACATTCTGGAATCAGTGAACTTAATGGTTGGTGTAATAAATTTTAGGGAAAAAATAACATTTCATTATTCAAATAAATTGTTTAAATCACTTTAATTGTGAAAAATTGCAAATTATTTATCTTAAGCTACATTTCCAGAAATACTTAAATAAAAAGAGAGAGAAAAACAGAAATTCCCACAAAAATGAATGAATATTCGGCTAAAGAATACGTAAAGTGATTCTCATTTCCTCTAAATCTGTCATTACTTTTGTTGTTTAAAATCCATGAAAATTAAGTAAGAATTCGAAACAAAAGAGTAATTATTAAAATAAAATTTTATATCAGATTATTGTTATTTCTTATACTACTTTCACAACGAAAGTATGACTTTGAATGTCATTGAGAAACAAAAAAATCTGAGACAAAAAACCAGAAAAAATATTCTTCTTCTTAGACTACATCTGTATTGAGATTATTATTTGTAGTATTTTTCCCAAAAGAGAGAAATAAAAGCCTAAAACAGAATAACTTATATAATAGAGAATTATTATTGTTTCGCTCATCGCTTCATATCTCTCGCTTAATATTTGTTCGGTTCGGTCGCATAGGTTTCTGAATTTCATAGACTATACTATACTATACTATAAACTACTGAAAAATTAAATTCATATTCGATGCCAACGAAGAGAATTTAGTCGTTTCTCATAGACGGTTGGCTTCTCTTGCGAGTACTCTCACTCTTATAAGCCAAAGGCTCGTAGGGTTTCATTCATGGGTGCAGTACTTTCTCATTCTCGTATGGCTACCAGTCCTTTTATATTTGGGTGAGATATGTTTTTATGATTACCTGAGCAAAAATATTGTTCTCGTATGAAATTTCTCATTAGTTTTGTCGCTACCAATAGTAGGTGTACTGTAGTAGCACTCGTAGTACTACACAGATTAGAAATCTAACAAAATATAATGCTTTTTGTTGTTTAAGGAAAGGAATTGCATTCATATATTCCTACTATATTCTGGGTATGAGTGTAACACCACTACCACTTTCATCAACTATTGAATGCACCGATGAATAGCTTGATGTTTGGGTGTCAGTACTCACTAACGCGAAGCTGATTGTAGAGATCAAAACGACTCGACTATAACGTCCGCCGATTCTTAAGACACTTTTTGACGAATCATAAGAATATGATATGTTATGAGAGAATAATCCACATAAGTATTCGACAATAATATCAAAAAAGATGACATTTCTTATTACAAAAAAGCGAATTACGGATAATTTCGACGTCCGGTCTCTATCGTTGCAAAAGTTTTCATATTTTTTATATAAATTATAAATTTTTTCTGTATTTTATTTCATGTCTCGATGATTAAGATTACAAATCATTAGATCATAAGTTCCTTTACTTTCACTCTTATCCTAAATATCATCTACGTCTGTCTCGGAATGGGTTCACTAGATTTAATCTCAATTAAATTCAATTTTATTAATTTTTTTCTGATTTAGTTTACTTTTTTGATTTAATTTAATTTTTTTTCGTTTCATTCATCAAATATTTTTTTGTCTTATAATTTATTTTGTCCTCAATTTCGATATAAGTATTACAAATGATTGTCAATGAACTATATATTTAATGATAGTTTTTTCCAATCAACTATCTATTTGAAACAATTTCATATTTTTTTCTATTCTAAATGATCAGAGACTGGGGGAGTCTAATCAAGATAATTTTTTTTCTGCTACTTAACTCTAAAAAACAATAAATAATTATTTATTAGTATTTATAGTATTGCTAATGTTTAGGCGCGTCTAATAATAGTCAGGTTTTGCGAAACAAAATTAATGAACACATTATTTGATTTATTTGAACGCTTTTTAAGTCAAACCGTTTTTCCAATCCATTGATTAAATTGATTTTTTTTCTTTTGGTTTAAGAGAAAAATTATACTCCTTTTGAAATTCAATTTTCAAATGAGATTAGAAAATGTGTCAGATACTTATTTAACATTCTTATTATCCATTATCGAGTGCTCCCATTTCTAAAGGCCAATAGTTATTCTGTTAGTAGTCTTCATAACTTACAAAAAAATGATCTGTAATAACAATACAATAGTTAAGTAACAAAAAAAATTATTCTACACTTCATATAAACTTCAATATAAGTCATATAACTATTGCTAATGAATAGATCAGAAACTATTTAAATGACTTCAAAGGGAGAAATAGTTCTCAGATTAAAGTTAATATTAAATTATATAATATTATATTCAATTGAGTTCCACATATTAAGTGACTGTTTGTGCGATTGAATTATTGCTGAATAGTATAATATGAACTAGAATATATTAAATATGAATTTTGCATCTCTTCTTACGGAGACTTAAAGCATAAATTGGTTCATAAATAATAACTCGTTTTTAGCCTTAAATACATTTTTAGCTATAAATCTAAAATATATATATATTTAAAAAAAATTGCTTTTTAGCTCCAGATTTAGATTTTTGTGTTGAAAATCTGTCGATGAAAAAGTCGATATTTTCTCTCTAATGCAATCAGTTATTATGAAGTCATGTTTTGGGGCCATTTGTCATGTTTTACAGTGGCCTCCATTTGATTGAACAAAATATTATATAATATATATATAAATAAAAAGATAAATCTTAAGAACTTTGTTCTTATCGTTAAAAATGGAGGAAATTTTTTCTCTTTTCTCTCACACTCTTTAGATAAGTCGTGAATCGATATTATAATTCTTGAATAAAAAACTTTTCCAATAACTACAGTCTATTCTATATATAGAATGCATTAAAACTTTTTATATTATATTTAAGTTTAGTTTAGTTTAATCGATAAATTATACCAAAGAATGCGCTTATACTGAAAGAAAAATATTTTGAATTTCTTTTTATTTTATTTCTTATTTTATCTAATTTTCTCGATTGCATAGACTTATAGTGTTTGGCAGAGAATTTACAGTAGTTTTTAATAAATGCATTTGTAGTCACGAGAAGATATGTTTCGTTTCATATGTCTTGAAAAGAGAATTATGAATTCGAAAGAGAATTTGTCATTTTCCATCTTGCTAATCTATCATCATATCTAATTCGTGAGCACTTTTATAAATTATAAATTATTTTCTATGATTTCTCTCCTTATTATCCGATAATCGAGATCTCAAATGAAATTAAATAATTCATGAATTTGTGCTCAAATTATAATTTCTTTTCTCTTATTTTTTTTCTTTTTTTTGTTTCTGTTTGAATGCAAATTATATGTTCTGATCATCAAATATAATACAGTTTTACAAATATTTTAATTCAAATATAATTTTGTAAAAACATTCATTCAATGCAAACACGAATACATATTATGTAAAGAAGTGCTAAATTCGGCAGATTTTAAATTCATGGCAACACTTGTTCTCTATTCTGATTAAACACTGAATTTCTCACCAAAATATATATTTCGAGTGCAAACATCATATGCACAGTGCGTAAGGTCTATACACTTGTGTATAAACTTTTTTGAATGTCAATTCAGTCCATTCTCTGTTTAGTCCCAATATTATATGCATTAATCAATAGTCTGTTTGGTCTGCTTTACACCACTTTGTCATATAAGGCGAGAAAAGCGGTCCAATACGAGCAGTCAGTGCTAGTGTTGTGGCTCTAAACCAAAACTACACTCTCGATAATGAACACATCGATCGCACATTTACTCTGTATGCGTCGGTCATAGGGAAAGTGCGACCGAGAGCACAGTTAGCAGTTATAGTGCGTTCACTCTTAACATTTAACGTTTTTAAAGCCATCAGAAGTGATGAATCATATGAATCATACTCTGCTCTACTCTACTCACTGTACTCTCATTCTCTTAAATGTACCCAATGTTCAGTACTGTTCAGTAGTTAAGCTCAATCGTTAAGTTCCTCTCTCCCTCTCTCGCTTACTCTATGTGTCACTCTCTCTCCTCTGCCATCCCTTTCCCTCTGCCATTTACTCTCCTCATCCCTCTCTCGCTCTTTATCTATGAATTCAAATCTATGGCGAAACGCATTCTCTCAACTCAGCCCACAAATAGTTCGGTAGGGATTGGATAACAATGTCTAACATTGTGTATGAGTGTGACTGCACAGGAAAATATATTTAATGCCTGTTCTCTCTGCCTGTTCTACAGTCAATTTTGTTATTATACATAAGCAGTTAGAATATTGAATAACTTCATACTCGACTCGACTCGACTCAGAACTACTCCACATATTATTATATTCCTTATTGTTATCACAATCTAATCAATTGATAGCTATTTGTCATAAATTTCAATGAACTCAATGCTGTGTTACTTGACTTCTATTCATATTTTACTCAAACTTATCAGTAAAATAGTTTTTAAATAGGAATAAATTGTTTTGACTGTAGTTTTTCAACTAATGTCTGTCAAAAAACAATTGATTCCCTGCCTGTGCTTAACCTTAATAGAAATGATCACAGTTTTGGCGATGCCTTTCACTGGTTTAGGTGCCATCAGACGACACATAAGACAAGTGAATCGACAAACGCCTAAAACATTGTTTTGCAAAATACAAATCATTGCTAAACATTTGACACTACGGCTAATGTTGTTTGTCTGCCATTCCTCCCAATCAGCAGAAGAAGTTTGAAATAAAGAGTTTTTTTTTGACATTTCATTAGCAAAAAGTTGTTAATAAAGAATGAGTTGCGATAAGAAAGCCATAAATATTTACAAACAAAAAGCCAAAACAAAAATAAATTCTGTTATCATTCTGTATGTGAAGCGAAACAAACAAAAACCCAAATGAATAACATTTATAGCAGACATGAGATATATGAAGGGATGGGAAGGGAATGGTAGGAAAGATAATTATAAAAGAAGTAAAAATAAAAAATTAAAAACCAGTGAA
The DNA here is from genome assembly GCA_034693305.1 of Eueremaeus valkanovi. NCBI lineage: Eukaryota > Metazoa > Arthropoda > Arachnida > Sarcoptiformes > Eremaeidae > Eueremaeus > Eueremaeus valkanovi. The sequence continues at coordinate 27,561 of JAQIWA010000511.1, forward strand.
TGATTGAAACAAATCGTGAATTTTTCCCATCAAAACAGCAAAATAAGAGAAAAGAATAATTTTCTACTTTTTTTCATAAATATTTAAATTTGTTTTTTTTTTGTTTAACGCTTAGACTTCAATCGATTTTTCTTAACTTTTTAGTTCTCTTTATTCCGGGAAAAATAATTCACGAAAGCTCTAGGATTTTAAAAAATTGTTTCAATACATAAAATCAGTTTTAATGAGTTTTTAAATATTGAATAAATTATTTTCAAACGAAGAATATTTGAAAAGCAATAATGAAAAGCAGAGCATTGAATGTGTATTTTGTATTTGAGCGTAAAAGGAGCCGGACATCCATATAGAAAGCAATGTATGGAAAAAATTGTTTTCCTCTGTTTTTAATCGAATTATAAAAAACTTGAATTAATTTATGTCAAAAAATGTCAGTTTTCTGAATAGAAGAAAAGTTTTGGCATATTTTGCAATCAATGTGAACATCAAAGCACTGAAGATATGTTAATGAATGCCATTTATTGCTTATAATAACTTTTCGCATATATTGCTGAATAAATTAGACGCCAATCAATACAGTCTCAGTCCTCCACTCACTCCAGGGCTATATTGTATTTTGTATTTTCATATTTATTTAGCATAAAAGGGGGGCAATTGATGATCAATGTAAGTTCATAGAGTGGAGGAGAGAATCAATGAACACAAACTAGGGTTCAATTCAATGAGATTTTGTTGTTTTGTACATTTATAGAAACAGGGGCTCAAGCAACTTTATTTATAAGACACAGGTTTTTTGAATTTCTCTTTTATTGATGCGAAATATTATTGAACAGAAGAAGAAATTTCGGGAAATATGTGTTCAAATTGTTTATAAAATCTGAACACGTTTTGCATTGCATTCACTTTCCAGTTCTCTCTCTCTCTCTCTCCCCTGAATGCATCGCAATTCAAGTAAAGTTCAAAAATGTTAAAAACCTTTGAAAAGCCTTCAAAAGATTGTTTGGAAGGTTAGGGATAAGTTTGATTCACTTCGGGGAGCGTTCATACAAATGCAAATGTATAGTAGAGTAGAGTCGAGTCGAGAGGATTAAGAACAATGAGATGTGAGTATAAAAAAGCCAAAAATAAGATCCAATGTATGGATGTCTGAATGCAATCCAATACAGTCAGCGCCAGCACTGGAACGATCCGGAACATAATAGATCGACATTGATATCTAGAAAATAGTCTGGGAGACTTCTCATTCAGAGACAGTTCTAATCTTCAAGGCATTAATGTCCGGCTTATTGTAGCCCTATTTGTAGCAAACAATTGCACACCTTTTCGGACTTAAACCTTAAGCTGATTAACGCCTTTATGTTTATTTCCCTCTTCTTTGTATTCAACCGTCAATTCTCTAACTTTCATAACTATTATCAGATATTACTTGTGCCTTATGTGCATTATTTACCTGTGCCACTACTGCATGCATGGCATGTCTACTGCACTGTACCTGAAATGGGAAAAGAATATTAAACCGAAAGTAATTTTTTATTTGAAACAACTAATAAATTTCAAACAAATTTATCATCAAATGTATTAATACTTTATGTAATCTGATATCAAAAATTCAATTTTTTATTTTTATATTATTTTCCATATTCTTGAGACTATTTTACAGCAAAAAAAAGTGTATTTTATTTCATACTTAATCTAAAAGACATTAAAATAGTTTTTTTCGGTCATTAGTTTGCATTAAAAATAAAATACATTTTTGTTATTTTTTTGATTAATAGCGTAATTAAGTTAAGTTAAGCAATAGTTTTGACGTTTATCTGCTAAATATCAGGTCTGCGAACGCCATAAAGCATTGGCTGAGAGATTAGGATGAGATTGGGTGACAGCCAGATATATGGTCTCTAAATGTCATCCGCAAAGAATATATTCCATCGGAAAGGTATAGCAGATGTAAACTACAGTGCATTCACTTAATACAAATATCTCTTGAGAAGCATCTCTTAATTAAATGCCAAACGCAGAGCACTTATATGTTATTTCTGATTCATGTCAAGTGCTATTAAAGTCTATTTATTGTTCGCCAAAACAGAGAGAAAAATATAAAGTTTTGAATACAGTATTAATTCACTCTTCAATTCAAATCTAAAATTGTGTCGAAAAGAGAATACAAATTGAGATTATATTCTTGTTTTGCTTTTTTTTGTTCTAACTGTTCAGAAGAAGCTCTGAAAGACAATTAGTGCTGTAATTCAGTAACAATCATAATATGACCTGGAATTGGGTCACAACTTCCTCCTCAACTTCAACAGTAATTTCATTTTCATATAAACAGATTTGAAAACTAAACTTAATTCAGTGTTTGTTTCTCTTGTTTGACATCAATTATATGGTTCGCTCTCTTTTAAAATATGTGTTTGCATTCAAAGCATAAACACTATTGCTATGAAATTATTTTTTATTAATTATAAATCATTTTAAATCCTTTCCTGCATTGAGAATATTTAATCCGAAATACTCTTTACAATACTTGAAACAAAATACGGACAATAGGAATAAGTGATGAGTTTTGTTTGAAACTGACATTTCTAACTCATATTAAGTATAAAATGCTTAGAAATTAGGGATGCCATAGGGGGGGGTATAGACCAAATACCCCCCCCTGAGTTTGAGATTTGGCAAAATACCCCCCCCTGTGGTTTGAGGCTCTGCT